>JBBPBX010002544.1:50256-89788 GCA_038048925.1 Garcialebias charrua
GGTGAGGGATAGGTGTGTTTGTTCCTTCTAAAGTCCACGACCATCTCCTTCGTCTTCTTCACATCTTCACAACTTCTTCACAAACTGGCTAGCCGACCTCGGAGCTGCTGCGACCAGAGAGGGCCGAACGCCGCGAACGGACTGAAAAGCCGTCAACAGGTACCACGAAACAAGCTAGTGCGCCGACCTCAGAGCTGTTGCGACCGAAGGAGGCTGAGCGCTGTGCAAGGATCGAGGTACCGCCGTCTGAAGCTACGAGCTGGGCTAGCATCAGAGCTACGTCTGGAGTTACGTGCTGTGCTAGCTGGGCTAACATCCGAGCTGCTGCGACCGGAGGATGCCGGGCACCGTGCACGAACTGGAGGACCGTTGTCTGGAGCTATGAGCTGGGCCGGGCACCGTGTGCAAACCGGAGGACCGCCGTCTTAAGCCACGAGCTGGGCTAACATCGGAGCTACATCTGGAGCTACATGTTGTGCTAGCTGGGCTAACATCCGAGCTGCTGCGACCGGAGGAGGCCGAGCACCGTGCGCGAACAGGAGGACCGCCGTCTGGAGCTACGAGCTGGGCCGGGCACCATGTGCGAACCAGAGGACCGCCGTCTGGAGCCACGAGCTGGGCTAGCATCGGAGCTACATCTGGAGCTACGTGTTGTGCTAGCTGGGTTAACATCGGAGCTGTTGCGACCGGAGGAGGCTGAGCACCGTGTGCAAACCGGAGGACCACCGTCCAAGCCAGGCTAGTGAGCCAACCTCTTTGGATAACAGATCTGATTGCTGCTGGCTGCTGAGACAGTGAGTTCTGATCTGATAACGGCTGATCTAGGCGCTGGGCCACAGCCACCATCGTTAGGCCTGTGAGCCTCGTGGAAGGGCCACGTGGTTCAGCAAACAAACCATCAACCAGGGACCTGCTACCACCAGACTACAAACTCTGTAAGTATTGATGAAAAATAAAAGACTAAAGACACAAGAGTCGGAGGGAAACAACTCAGCAGAAATGCAAGAAATTAAAAAATCATTCAACTTTATGGGTGAAGAACTAGCAAAATTATCAGCAAAAATGGATTGCCAGGCCGGTCTGTTTGATGAAGTAAAACAACTGAGAGAACTGATAATTAGCAAAGACAATAAAATTGCTGAAATGGAACAAAAAATAGATGACTTAGAACAATATAGTAAGCAAGACAACTTGGTGATCACAGGACTTGAAGTGAAGTGCCGGACATATGCAGAAAAAGTGACCGGTCCCAACACAACAGAGGATGCACCGCCGGAAGAACTACAGACTCTGGAGGAGCAAGTAGTTACTTTTTTACAGGGCAGGAACATTGACATAAAACATGAGGACATTTCAATCTGTCACACCCTGTCCAGTAAATCACAAAAATTCAAACCTTTAGTAGTCGTCAGGTTCATTAGCAGGAAGTTAAGAAACAAGGTAATAATGCAAGCAAAAAACTGCAGGGAACAAACGTTTACATAAATGAACATCTAACAAAAAAAATGGAAATATTGCACATGAGGCAAGGTTGTTAAAAAAAAACAGCAAAAAATAGCATCGACATGGACAAGAAATGGAAACATCTTTATCAAAACTCATGAAGGGTCCCAGGCTAAAATTATAAAAGAACTGAAGGATTTGGAAAAACTTGGATGAACTCAGGAGATGACAAATTACAAATCAATGAAACAACTCACACACAAAATGGACATAATATACAGTGAAATGAACAAATACATTAAAATATGACAACATACGAAGACTCAGAACCTAAAATATATAATGTTGAAGATGTGATTGATGCACATTTTTTCCCGTAATAAAAGATAGCAAATATTATAATGAAGAGCAATTTAATGACATCGATATGACAAATGGAAATCTCTGTATTATTCACTTCAATAGTAGAAGTATAAATGCAAATATATCCAAAATAACAGATTACTTAAAACAATTAAACAGAAGTTTTACTTTAATAGCACTGTCAGAAACATGGCTCAATGATGAAAACACAAATAATATTCACATCGAAGGGTATGAATTATATCATATGAACAGAAATAATAAAAGGGGTGGTGGAGTCGCTATATTTGTTAATAATGAAATAAAATGTAAATTAATTAGCGAAATGTCAATAATTGTTGATAATATTATGGAAATTATAACAATAGAAATAATAAACAAGAATGATAAAAACATAATAATAAGTTGTGTAGATCACCATCAAATATAGAAATATTCACTGATAAAATCTTGGAGCTATTGGAAAAGAGTTTTAATAAAAAAGTTTTTTGTGTGGAGACTTTAATATTGATCTGGGAAATAAAACAGATTCAAATAACATCAGTACATTTATAAATTCAATGTATAGTTTAAATCTGTATCCGTTGATATCAAAGCCAACAAGAATTACAACTCATAGTGCCACAATAATTGATAATCACAAATATAACAAATGGGGATGATAGGTGGTATTTTAACGACCGACTTAAGTGATCATTTACCAGTTTTCACAATCTATAAAAATGATCAAAGCATCACAAAAGCAGTTACAACGAAGAAAAAGATAATAAACACATAAAAAAAGCTTTGGATAAATTAAAAGAGGATCTAGATAAACAAGACTGGAATGACGTGTATGTTGATGATGTGACCAGATCATATGATGAGTTTATGAATATCTTAGAAGCTCTGTATGAAAAGAATTGTGTGCAAAAAAATTATACAAAAAGAAATATTGTTGACCAACCATGGATGACAAAAGGGTTGAGAAATGCTTGTTAAAAAAAAAGAATTATTTGTATTCATGCTTCTTGAAATTGCAAAGTCAGAACGCTGAAGAAAAATATAAAAAGAATAAAAATAAATTAGTAGGGATTATAAGGAAACATAAGAAAGAATATTGTAGTAAATTATTAGATAAAAGTAATGGTGATATGAAAGCAACATGGCGAGTAATGAATAGTGTTCTGAAGAATCATAAAGTAAAAACTGGTATTTCACAATATTTTGTAAAGGACAACGATGAAATTCATGTTGAAAATGAAATTGTAAATGTATTTAATCAATATTTTGTGAATGTTGGATCAAGCCTTGCAGCTAAAATACCAAAAGTAGATAATAATGTGAGCCATTCAATTATAAGTTGTGCAAACAGTATTTTTCTAAATGGAACTGACAAAGAGGAAATAATGAATGTAGTAAAAAATCTTACAGACAAGAGATCAAAGGACTGGGTGGACATGGATATGATGTTTGTAAAGGACATAATGAGTCATGTTATTGAGCCGTTTACATATATATGTAATTTATCATTTTCAACAGGAATATTTCCAGATAATATGAAAGTAGCCTAAGGTAGTTCCTCTTTTTAAAAATGGTGATAAATGTGTGTTCAACAATTATAGACCTATATCCTTGTTACCACAGTTTTCAAAAATTCTTGAAAAACTATTTGTGAACAGACTAGATCAATTTATAGATAAACAAAATATTCTAAGCAACAGTCAGTATGGGTTTAGAGCAAAAAACTCTACATCAATGGCTCTCATGGAATTAATGGAACAAATAACTACTGCTGTCGATCAAAAACAATATTGTGTCAGTATTTTTGTTGATTTAAAAAAAGCATTTGATACTATTGATCACACCATTCTCCTTGAAAAATTGAACAAATATGGTATTAGAGGACCAGCATTACAGTGGGTATCTAGCTACTTGAAAGATAGGAAACAGTTTGTACAGATAAATGATGTAAGATCTGACCTCTGTAATATCACATGTGGAGTTCCTCAAGGCTCTGTACTTGGACCAAAGCTATTTATTTTATATGTGAATGACTTGGTAAATGTGTCAGGACTCCTTAAATGTGTACTTTTTGCTGATGATACCACATTTTTTTGTTTAGGTGAAGATATAGAACAAATGTTGGAATTGATAAAGACAGAATTTGTCAAAATACAAACTTGGTTTAAAATCAATAAATTATCATTAAATCTAGAAAAAACTAATTACATGATATTCAGTAATAAAAAGAAAACTGTTGATGTTCCACTCAAAATTGAGGGTGTTGAGATTTGTAGAGTGAGTGAGGTGAAGTTTTTGGGTGTTATCATTGATGACAAACTGACATGGAAACAACACATAAATTCTGTAAGAATAAAAATAGCTAAATCTATTGCAGTACTGTACAAAGTCAGAGACTTATTGAATGATAAAGCTCTGTATTTGTTGTATAACACAATCATTGTTCCACACTTAATCTATTGTATTGATGTTTGGGGGAAAGCGTGTAAAACAATCACAAAGCCTATTTTTGTATTACAGAAAAGAGCTGTAAGAATTATCACTAGAAAACATTACTGTCATCCATCAAGTACATTATTTTATCAACTGAAGTTATTGAAGTTCCATGATTTGGTAGATTATAATATTTTATCAGTTATGTATAGGGCTCAGAATAACGCATTACCTTTAAATATCCAAATGCATTTTGTTAAAAGACAAAGTTGTTATAATCTTAAGGGGACAGAGATGTTTGTAAAACCACAATTCAGAACTAGTTTGAAGGGACGTTCTACCTCAATCCAGGGAATTAGATTATGGAATGGCTTGGAGAATGTAGTTAAAAATGCCAAGTCAATGTTTACATTTAAGAAAATGATCAAAATGAATTTGTTAAAAAAAAAAATGAAATAGCGTAATGTGTATTGTATTAGTTAGAAAATTAGAAAAAGTTATTCATTTTGTACTGTTACTGGAAGATTATTATTGTTTAAACTGATTGTTTGAAAAAAGGGGCAGATATAATAAGATTTTTTCTTCTTTCTGCTACCTTTCATTTTTTTATATTTTGTACATTATCATTTATGGGATTGTTTTGTATTGTGTTTTTTGAAAGAAAAAAAAAAAGAACAAATTTAATAAACATAAACATGTGAAGGTTATTCTCCTTGCACCAGCTCTCCAGGTTTTCCACCTCCTGCCTGGACTTGTTGTTTGTGATGCATCCCTTCACTGCTGTATCATCTGCAAACTTTACAATGTGACAACCTGGATGGGTAGCTGCACAGTCATACGTGAGCAGAGTGAACAGGAGAGGGCTCAACACACATCCCTGAGGGGAGCCAGTGCTGAGAGTCATGGTGGAGGAACAGAAGTTGTAGATCCTCGCTGACTGTGGTCTGTTTATTAAGAAGTCTAGGACCCAGTTGCAAATGGAGGGGCTTAGCCTCTGGTGGGGTTAGGTGACCTCTACATTCCTAGCTACATTATGTGACAGTAAACACAATATGGATTCTTCCACATCCATTTCCCATTCCCGTTTAAGGGCATCTAAACTGGTCTCATAGTATGAACTGAGCAGTGTACAGTATACATTTTGCTGAGGGCCCCCTAGTATCAGACCTACAGTGCATTCCATAGTCTTAACCACAAAATATTTAGAGGAGTACAAAGGAAAACAGTTAGACCTCACAAAGTGCCTCAGTTACAGATATTTAAAACACTGTGACTTGTGAACATTTAACATCTGTACCAGCTGTTCAAAAGAGGCAAACATATCATCAACATAGAGGTCATATTGTGAATGTACCCCCTTCAAAACCCAGGCATCAAAAGCTGTATCAGCTACTGAGGGAGAAAATATATGATTATTTGACACAGATGCCACAAACAGTAACTCTGTAGAGTTAAATGCCCTCCTGAACTGATTCCAGATCTCAATGTTGTGGAAGCCGTTTTGAATGTGGTTGTCTCCAAATGTTTTAGATGCAAATCTAATGATTACTTTGTAATAATTTCACCAGAAACTGTCCACTGTTCATAAGATTTTCTGCCAACAGTAAAACAGGGTTGATGCTAATAATTAATGCCATCATTTTAATCAAAGGTGTCACCCATTAGCACTATATGCACAAACTCTGTTAGGAATGTCTTTCAGGTACTACCACACCAAGTTTTACCACAATATCTGTTTAATTTTGAGTGTTTTAGGCAACATTTCTTAGCGGTTGCAACCATTTTGAGTTGGGTTTACCCTAAAAGGTATTGTATTTTAAATGTCTATCAAATTATTACATTTTGAGAGTTTTATTAAAATCTATCTACTTATTAACGGCATATTTTTAAAGTGCTCCAGTCAAATGAATGCACACACAGAGACACAAGACAAAACATAATCAACTTTGTCTTAGGAGTCAGGGGATAATGAATAGTTGGATTTATTCACACCTGAGCGTTTTATTCTTTAGGCTAAAGAAGGACTTATCAAAGCATACTTTGAATCAAATCAACAATCGTTCTTGTCTCTCTCAAGAATTTGAGCAGTAATTCATCTGGGATGAATGCTTATCTTTAATCCATTTTTCAGTTTTAATGACTGTTTTTGTTACTGCATTTTCAAAACCACAAACCCCAGTGCATTTGTTACCAATAAATTTCAAAATATGGTCACAACATCTTTCTAGAATGTTTAATTTATTGTTGTGGGGAGGGAAAAAAAAGGTCCAACCGAAGCGCAGCGAAATTAGAAGCTTGCATCACAAGATTGCATGAGAAAGTAAGTAAACAGTATAAAAAAAATCTAAACAGGGCCTTTCGTGCAAAACCTGACCACAGCTTCTGTGGGCCAACCAAAGGTAAGATTCATGAAAGCAAATAACGACTACTTTAACACATCACTGAAAGAAGCCGACAGGCCTTCGTGGGATTTTTGACTCTTAAATTGCTCTTTCAGTTTATTTGCAGCCTCGGACTAGTCATTTTTTCTGATTATGCAGGTGAATTTAAGTGGAAACATCAGAGCAGCAGTAAAGCCTTTCTTTCATGGGGACAACTGCTCTCACGCCATTTACTCGGGATTTTTTGCTTGCTGCCAAATTGTTGGCTTGTAAAATAATCTGCTGTGAAAATTAGGGCATAAACTGTTCAAATTGTCATGTTAAATAATTCTGTGGCTTTTTTTGTGTGTTTGTTTTTCTTTTTGTGCTTTTAAGATATAACTTCTATCAGATGTGTGGGACTTTGCATGAAGAAATAATATTTGAAAAATAAATACTCTTGACAGTTAAGTGTTTATTCTCAAATCAGCACCTTTAAAATTGGGAGAATGAAAGAAAAAAAAAATGAAACCAGTCTTTGTGTCAGCCAAATTTTATTTAAAAACACCTGTCAATCAAAAATAAGGCACCCTCTTCATAAAGATCTCTCAAATATATAAATACTGCACAGAAAATCCTGCCTTTTGCCTCTGAAAAATACATTAATCATCAATTATGTTATATAAGTAATCACCAGTAAAGAGAAAGCATACTCATATTTATTGATCTTGGGAATACTTTTTAAAATTTTATTTAAATTCTGTTACTGAAAAATGCAAGACTCAAGATAATGATAAATTGCTGTTCATGGTGATTGAACTGCCAGCTAATTGACGGTTTGAAACTCAAAAGTACCGTTTAAGAAATCACTTCCATATGCTTTCATGTGAAAAACTGAGCGACATTAATAATCTCAATGCAGACAGCATTGTGTTTTTAAAATACTGTTTCATTCCAGACCCAAAGAGCAGAGAGCTGTGTGAGGATGAAGTTCCCTCCAAACATCTGGAACAACACTTAATGATCATTAAAAAGTAAGATTCTCTAAAGTGGCAGGGGGAGGGTTACACTGTGGTTTCGGTCTCACGCTCCCCACACACACATACACACGCTGCCTTTGTGACAAAGGCCTAGTCTCAGAGGAGACCCCGCCCAAGATCTTTAAAACTTCGATTTGGCTTATAGGAAAACACCAAATTTACATATTCCACCATGAGAATTGTGCGTCTTGATATATATGGTATATATTTTTTAAATCCAATGTTAAAAGTAAAGAAAACCTGATAAATGGTACACTGAACCCCTGATTACTGCATTGTTTAAAAGCAAAACTATTGCAGAGCCACGTCTGTGACGTTTTATCACTTCAATATGTTGAATCGTGAGAGAATTTGTAATTAAACTCTGACTTAATGAGCTTTAATTGCAACTTGGAATCTTGTGCAGTGCTTGTGCAGAACCTCAGCACGTGCTTTCATTCACTTCCACGTTGGAAAGAGGAAACAGCAACTGGTTTTATCGTTCCAAAAGTCTGAACAACAACAGGCTGTTTGTGATTCATGCATATCGTGCAGGTCAGAGGCACCTGGACTAAAATACATTGAGTTAATCACTCTTCTAATGCCAATTTAAGACTTATCCTTAAAGTGATTCACTTCCAAACTGTATAAAAAGTAAGAAAAAGGCAAATAAAAATTAAATCATTATAACAACACCAAAAGAGATTTGCAAGATTTTTATTTCAAAATGCTTGCAAAGATATGATGGACTGACAATCAATTGCACAGGAGGAAAAATAATCAAATTTTAAACTTTTTGTAAAATTGCAAGAGATTTAAACTGTTATTAGTATTGTAAGCATTCATTCACCAAAAACCAGACATTGAAGATATGCGTTTCATGCCAGATTTTTAAAATAATTCATTTAAAGCTGTTTTTGTCAAATGTTGATAATAATGTTATGCACAACATCAAGCAATATCACAAGATTTCATGTTTCCTGTATTAGCACTCAAGAGTATTGAGCGTGACTTTCAGCTCAGTTTTTTTTGTTTAGTGTCTGAATTTTTTATTTTTTTTGTGTTTGTTGGTTAAGGTTAATTATCTGTGGCAGCCATCTTGAACTGGATTGACTCCAACAGTTAAAGGAGCTGTATGTAACTTTTCTAACAATATATTTTTAACATATTTCTTCACTCTGTCACTACCTCCTGACATACTGATTTTAGACAAGTAATCTCTGAAAAAAACTATTGTCCCCTTGCTTCTCTAAAAGCATTTCTAAAAAGCCACAGTGACCCGCCGTTAACCAGCCAATAAAAACAGAGTTTGAATTTGAATGTCAGCAGAGCAAGAGGGAGCAGAGCCATATATGGCTCTGAGGGGGAGGGACCAGAAACGTGTCTCTGTCAAAATTTTCCTAAGTTCCAGCGTGCTCCAGAAATTACATACTGAACCTTTAATTAGTTGCAGATGCACATCCAGTGATGACTTTCTGAAAGTTTTATAAAAACTGTCAAGGTGCTCAAGATATATTTTGTAGACCCAACAAAAAGCTTGACTCTAATAATTAATGGCAGTGTTTCAAACAAAGATCTCATGCATCCAGGTAGAGCTTTACCTGTGGGTATCTCCAATTATAAAACCAATTGAAGTATAGTCTTTTTTGTGTTTTTTTTCATTCATTCAACCTTTATTTAGTCAGGTAAATCTTTTGAACCTCATGGGCTCATTTACGAAAGCGACCTGCTAAAACTAAAGAACAATGAACAGCAATGGTAGAATTTCCTTAAACAATAAACAAACCAACAATAAACAATATAAAAAACAAAAAAGAGAAGGAAAAAAACAAAATATATATATATTTTTTTTCTTTTTTTTAAACAAAGTATCAAAAAACTAGCAAAACATTATAAGGTAGACGTATAAAATCAAAGACAGGAACAAATCTTGTTTGCTAAGGCCACTCAACTGTGGCAGTCATCTTAAACCCAGCTGACATCAAAGTTAATCAGCAGAAGATGTCCATGTCAGCCTGATTCTGCAATACTCATACATAGATTATAAATTAGTTTATTTTTGTCTGTTTCATTCTATTTAATTTCTACACAAAGCTCATTAGAGTAAATGACTCAGCTATGTCTTAGTTGTTACTGTATATAACTACTATGCACAACTAATTTATAACTCACATGAAGAGGCTGACCTCATAGAAGTGATTATAGGGTGCTCACACACAACATAAGGCTAATGTGACTTTTTAAGTTCATGTAGTTTGACAGTGAGCTGCCGAAAACTTTGCAAAGAACCCAAAATGGTTAGGTGGATTAAAAGCATAATTAAAACAAGTTTAAATAAACGAGGCAACTAATTTGATTGCTGGCAGTGCACTTACCTGAGATCTGGACTTTTCACGTTTCAAAACAAACAAATGCCTTTTTTTTTTGCAATTTGATTTCAAAAGAAATTGCCAGCTCTCAAATCTCTGGCATGCTCATGTATTGATTGGAGTGGAAACAAAAATACCCACGGCATCATTGTTTGCCATTTCCCTCGCTTTGATCAGTTGTCTTTTTTAAGCAGAAAAGTTTTTTTTTTACCCTCAACATGGAAACTTAGATGCTTGGAAAACAAAACCATAACCATATTATATGATGCCTTTGCCTATATCTGTGTGTGTGTGTGTGTGTGTGTGTGTGTGTGTGTGTGTGTGTGTGTGTATGTGTGTGTGTGTGTTTACAAAAAAAAAACACGTTTGGAAACCATGTGCAATTTTCCTGCAGCCCTGATTGAAACAAATGAGGCAAATAATTTAAAGTGTGGTCAGCTAATTAGAAAGAGGTGTATCTTCAGTCACAGCTCAAAAGAAACGACTGCAGTGGTCAATACATTTTGATTTTCTATAAGTGGCACGGCTTTTAAGTTGCAACAGTCATTAGTTTAATGTTTCATACAACAGGAGACAGCGCCAAAGAAGTTTTAATTACTGATGAAGACGCACTGAAAGCGCTTTTATATTTTTTATTATTCCATAAACCTTTAGTGACATCTTCAGGAGTCTGATAATACTGCAATGAAAGGCTGAAGCTACGTCATCGCATTGACGTGACGGTGGTGCGGGGGAGGAAGTTTCAGGGTGATGCTACGTTAAAGGTATTGCTCTTCAAAGTAAGAGCAGCCTAATACATATTTCGATTCCAGCCGCTTGATTTTTACCCCATACCACACAAGAACTACGAAATATACGTTTTACTGTAGGTATTTGACTTTACAATCCATTACGTGGTGCGTATATTAAATTTAATACCGAGCATACTTTTATTTTGAAGTGACGCCGTTAAACTGCTAGTTGGCTAGATGCAGGGATTTAGTCATGTGAAAGATTTAGGATAAACGATGTATGCTACGTGGAGTAAATGGTTTGAAATAATGGCGCTTTTTGTTGAATAGTTGTTGTTGTTTTTTGTCTGTAGTTTGCTGGCGGTGCATTTGCGAGTTGAGTCGTTTTCTAAATTGTCTTCCTGTCCGTTGGTGAGGATTGTGCTAGCTTGTCGGGTAGCTCCAAACAGCCACATCAGCACCGCTGCTGCTGCCACCCCGAGACCTTAGCATCATTGTAAGCATGCTGTTTTGTCTCCAGGTGGATTAAATAAGATGTACTGTACATTAAAAATTTGTCAGAGTAAAAAATAATAATTTAATTTTACCATCTTGTCTCGGTGCTGTCCTTCCAGAGAATTAATTCATTATGGCAGACAACATCATGAGCAAGGCTGCTACCATGGAGATCCCCATCAACATCAATGGAGATACAGGGACTCTTCCAGAAGATGACAGCCTGGAGCAGGTCAGACACGCTTCCTTTTTCATGTCACTGACAACATCACAATATTTCACACATGATGATGCCACTTTCAGCTCAGCTTCTGCTTTTTGTTGGGTTAAAGATGCTGAAGCCAAATGTTAAGCTAACCATGCACAGGCCTGCAGCAGGGCAGGATCAAGATTTTCCACTATTAAATCTGGCACCAGCAAAAACACCAGTCCGTGATGGAGATACAGTAAACAGATTGTGGCATCAATTCTCCAAGCTTCCCCCACCATTGTTTTTCTTTCTTCTGTGCCTACAGCTTTATATCATAATCTGATGCAGGCTAACAAGGGTATATAAATAAATTTTTAAGAGTGATATAATGAATGGTAAATGGACTACAGTACAGTATACTTATACAGGTAGTCCTCGACTTACAACGTAGATCCGTTCCTACGCAGCGTCGTAAACCGATTTTCGACGTAAGTCGAAATATACATTCACACTGCACCATATGCATGTTCAGTACTGTATTACCAAGCACTTAACCTAACACAGTACCCTACATAATTATCAAAAAACACATACGTTTGGGAGTCATAATGAAGGTCAAAAAGAGTTAATGGCCTACTTGGATGCTGGTGACGCCGTACTCCTCGGTCCATCCTCCGTATTCCGTTTACGATGTAAACCCGCCGTCCACCTCCGTTTACGACGTAAAACCGCCGTCCACCTCGGTTCGTCCTACGTATTCCAACGTAAAACCACCGTCCAACTCCGTTTACGATGTAAAACCGCCATCCACCTCGGTCCATCCTCCGTATTCCGTTTATGACGTAAAACCGCCGTCTACCTCCGTTTACGACGTAAAACCGCCGTCCACCTCGGTCCATCCTACGTATTCCAACGTAAAACCGCCGTCCACCTCCGTTTACGACGTAAAACCGCCTTCCACCTCGGTCCATCCTCCGTATTCCGTTTACGACGTAAAACCGCCATCCACCTCGGTCCATCCTCCGTATTCCGTTTACGACGTAAAACCGTTGTCTACCTCCGTTTACAGCGTAAAACCGCCGTCCACCTCGGTCCATCTTACGTATTCCGACGTAAAACCGCCGTCCACCTCCGTTCACGACATAAAACCGCCTTCCACCTCGGTCCATCCTCCGTATTCCGTTTACGACGTAAAACCGGCGTCTACCTCCGTTTACGACGTAAAACCGCCGTCCACCTCGGTCCATCTTACGCATTCTGACGTAAAACCACAGTCCACCTCCGTTTACGACGTAAAACCACTTTCCACCTCAGTCCATCCTCCGTATTCCGTTTACGACATAAAATCGCCGTCCACCTCCGTTTACGACGTAAAACCGCCGTCCACCTCGGTCCATCCTACGTATTCCGACGTAAAACTGCCGTCCACCTCCGTTTGCGATGTAAAACCGCCTTCCACCTCCTCGGTCCATCCTCCATATTCCGTTTACGACGTAAAACCGCTGTCTACCTCCGTTTACGACATAAAACCGCCTTCCACCTCGGTCCATCTTACGTATTCCGACGTAAAACCGCCGTCCACCTCTGTTTACGACATAAAACCACCTTCCACCTCGGTCCATCCTCCGTATTCCATTTACGACGTAAAACCGCAGTCCACCTCCGTTTACGACGTAAAACCGCTTTCCACCTCGGTCCATCCTCCGTATTCCGTTTACGACGTAAAATCGCCGTCCACCTCCGTTTACGACGTAAAACCGCCGTCCACCTCGGTCCAGAGCGTTACAGTAAGGCCTCCGCCGATGTACTTTTCCACTGCTGCACCGCTGGTTCTGCCGTCCACCTCGGTCCAGAGCGTTTACAGTACGTAACGTATTCTTCCGCCTCTGTATTCCTCCGCCGCTGCACCGCGTACAGTACAATACTGTATTCTTCCGCCGCAGCGGCCACTGCGTTACGACGTTTATAACGTAAACCCAGCGTAACTCGAAATAAGGCTGTTCATAGTAAATGGTAACGAAACGTCGTAACTCGAGACCGTCGTAACCCAAGGACTACCTGTACAGCGCCTTTTTATCTTATCAAGATACCGGGGTACTCAAAGTGCTTTACACTACAATCTGTGCCCTCATTTACCCATTCATACAGCAGTCTGCTGTATCTGTACGATCTGTAATCAGTGCTTTCACATTCATATACCAATGGGACACACATCGGAGGCAATGAGGGGTTCAGTGTTTTGCCCAGGGACACTTCGGCAGGTGACTGCTGGTGGAATCGAACCCCAAATAACAGTAGGTTAGTTACTTGCTGCGCTTATTCTGTTGCAATTTTTCTCTAATATTTAAATTTGTGATTTTCCAAGTCCACATTTTCTTTCTTGGCTACTGGGTTAGAATAATGGGTGTCAGCATTGATCTCAAGGAGTAGAACTATTGTTTAACCGCCCTGCTTGAGAGATGGCCATGACATAACGTATAACTTCTGCTCCAACAAAAGGTGAAAATAAAAATAAACCCAAACAAAAACATTTCCACAAACTGAGAGTGTGTTTCAGCAGTGAAAAACTCAATTAGTGAAGTGAATAATGGTTTATTACTACAGTAGTTATTAAAAATTAACTGATTGGAATTATTCTATTCACTAAAAAGGGCTGGGGTGTTCTGAACCTTCATCAAAGGGACCTGCTCACACTGTAGACAAGTCTTTGTATCTTATCTGTGTTCTTGTCTGCTTGGGTTTACATGTTTTATTTACAATAAAAATTGCAAAAACGACATGGTTTTTATTTTGTTTTTTTGCCATAATTCTCATTATGAAAGTAAACATAAATATCATATTTAATATTGTACATTAGATTCAGATAAAGTAAAAAGTCACAGGATGGTAAAAAGCAATTGTATATTTTTTGTTCTTTATTTCATCAGTGCTGCTCTGTTCTTCTGGTACTTTTCACGTTTCATGTAAAATAAAATAAAGATTTAATCCTTTTACAACTTCCTGACTTTTAAATCATATCACTTTGGTGGTGAATCCTTTAGGATTTACAGCAGGTCATGGTGTCTGGACCCAACCTGAATGAAACCAACATTGTGTCAGGAGGTTATGGAGGACCTGCAGGGGGCATCATTCCTACAAGCACCATCAAAGGTAGAGTTTGCAAACCAAACGGTCTACAGTACTAGGATTTTATTGTGTTTTGTTTAATTAAAACACACGTTTTGTACTCTAAAGATGTTACAAATAAAAAGTTGCAATAACTAAAAGTTACTGTTTTTTTAATTCTTAGGATTAGTTTAGGTAAAAGTCTGTTCTAATTAATAAAAGTACACCAGTCTGTCCGCTCTGATTCACACCATTGCTCATTAGTTGCAGGCTGCCCTGAGCTTCACCAGAGATCTGTCGGAGTTGTTGCAATCCTACTGTAACTGAAAAAGATCAATACTTGATGTGCATCTAGGAAGAATTCCTTCTTGCATATTAATGCATCACCAGAGAGCTACTGACCTCTGTGCTGCTGGTTTTTATGATAAACATCATATTCCGTAGGGCCCGCAGTTCACTACAATCCCGGGTACCTGGACAGGAGACGAGCCCCTGCACCAGGATCAGGTGGCTTTGTTTTCTGACAACAATTTTTTAGTTGTTTTCTTTCCTAACTTTTACTACGTGCATCTGGGTTTTTGGCCTACCTTTTAAGAAGTTTTTGTACCTCTTACTGTAAAAACTATGAGAACTGAATGCAGCCTTGCTTGTCCCGACTAAACTTTCAACCTCAGCAACAAGAATTGTTTTGGCAACTTTCACAATGTACTAACTTTAAATTACAGTGCTGTCTCTGAAGAGGTTGTGTTTTTGTCCAATAAGAATGCACTTTTGTGCTGTAAATGTGCTTTGAATGACTATTTTGCTTACAACTCATTTCATATCCATTACTGTTATGTTTTTCTTATGTTTTTTTTTATTTTGCTTGATAAAGCTGCATCATTAAAACAGTTTTAACCCTATCTTATTTCACATCCTCTGTCACGCAGCCCGTTTCCTTTTCTTTCAATGTTTTCTCATGTTTCACTACCAGGCTTCTGTAAATACATTTCACCTCGACTCACTTTTCTCGTTTTCACTCTTCATCGTGACCACGCTTATTTCAGACATTCGCATGAAATCCAGGGGCGTTAACTTGTCTCAGAGTCACTCTTCAGCCAGTCGACTCGCCCATCACACTAACCAGCATCCAGGTATCGCCGAGCTTGTCATCCTCTCCATAGTTTCCTTACTGTCATGATCCATTCAATAAACCATCACTTTAAAAACTTGGATTTGATAACGTGTGGTGTACTTTGTTATTAATAGTATGTTTTATTTCTTTTAGGGTCTATGAATCATAACACCAGTTCAAGTGAAGAGATTTCTCGCGGTGTAGCTGTGGAGAAATTGGACAGTGTAAAGAAATGGGGCATTAACACATACAAGGTAGACTGTGCTCATATAATTTTTAAAGAGTCATAGAGTATGGTACTTATAGTTGGATTACTTCCAGTGAGTTTGAAGCAAATACTTAACATGTTGTTTCTTAAAAACTACACATCATGTTGAAAAAGTACCATATTAATTATTTTCATAACCAATAGTTGCTGAATGTTTCTGAACTGCAAGGCAGTCTTTTAAAATAAAGTGATTAGATAAGCAAAATCATTTTAAGAAGTCATGTTAATCATTTCAGAATATCCCGGTAGAGTAGTCCCTCGCTACTTCGTGGTTTGACTTTCGTAGACTCGCTCTTTTGCAGTTTTTCAAAGTAAGATTGGACTTGACACACAATTGGCTGATTGATGGATGAGCTGCACGAGCAGCATGGATTGTTTATTTAAAATAAATTATTTTAAACAATTTAGCACCTGCTGCACCTTTGTGCAACCCACAGGTTCAGGGAGAAGCTCCCTCCTGCAGCGTGTCACGATCTGTGGGCGTGGCCAAGAGTGGAACCTCACTTAAAAATGTGTTAGCTCTCCTTACATGGCATCGGATCAAATGTATCAACAATATTTATTCACTCATATGGTTTAGATTTCAACACTTGAGAGCAGAATTAACTTAAGCTTTTCCTTTTAAAAGTGTATGCAGGCGAGATTTACTTGATCAGATTTGGAAAAATGCTAAAATGTACACTGGGTGTAATGTAATTTCTGTTTGTTTACACTTTTTAGTGTACAAAGCAGATGTTCTCAGAGAAGTTTGGCAGAGGATCTCGGACAGTGGACCTGGAACTGGAAGCTCAGATTGACGTGTTGAGGGATACCAAGAGCAAGTACGAAAACATTCTAGGACTGGCAACGGCACTCATCACTCACTTTCAAAACATGGTGGAAACGCAGCAGGCTCTAGGTGATACTTTCACCGACCTGAGCCAGAAGTCGCCAGAGCTGCAGGTAAAGTACTGACAGAACTCACTGTGTGAATGGTGTGGAGTTTACAGGTTAAACTCGAGTATGTCTCTGCAGGATGAATTTGGGTACAATGCAGAAACACAAAAGTTGCTGTGTAAGAATGGTGAGGCTCTGCTTGGCGCCATCAACTTCTTTTTGTCCAGTGTGAACACCCTGGTCAATAAAACAATGGAGGACACTTTGCTGACTATCAAACAGTATGAAAATGCAAGGTGAGACATCCTGACGTCTTGTTTGGGAGTTAATAGTAGTTTGTTCTGTCAATGTTTATTTTTGACTTCACCTGTTGATGTGCGCAGACTTGAGTTTGATGCGTACCGTTCTGATCTGGAGGAATTAAGCTTGGGTCCGAGGGATGCGGCTGCCATGGTTCGCATTGAGATGGCTCAGCATGAGTACCAGCACCACAGAGATAAATATGAAAGGCTTCGCAGTGACGTCTCCATTAAACTGAAATTCTTGGAAGAAAACAAGGTTTGTTTTACAAACGTGTTATTGTTCAGTTTTATTTCTATGCAGCTTTGGAAGTTTAATGGCAAACCTTGGGTATGCTTTGGTATTAAAGTTACTATTATCATACTCTGCATATTTAAAAATGTTTGGGGAATAAGTTTTTCAGCCACCCAGACTGCTTGTTAGAATCATCATTTTGAATAAAATAGTTTTGAAAAAATCAACATTTTATGTCTTTATAATTACATACTTGTTTTGAAAATATCTTTGTAACCCTTTTAAATTCCCATCATGCATCAGTGATCACCCCATGACATCACTATTAGTTGTGGTTCCAAATACAGAGCAGCGCAAACGTGACCACACCCAAACTCGGAGATCCTCTAAGCTTGATGTGGTCTGAGGTGAAACGATCTTAAAGTTTTAAATCAAGACAGTACAACAAAGCTGTGATTTGTTTTTCTAATTATTTTTGGTTAAAATAGTGTTGCATTTTATTTTTTGGGAAAAGTATCAAAACGACTTGTGAAGTTTTATTTAGATCACATCGAGCTAGTGGTGATGTCACTTTGCTTCCTCTCACCACATTGCTTTTTTAGGCAGAACCTTGTTTGCTGTGTTAAATAAGCTTTGTGCTACATGCAGAAGTTCAGCAGTAATATTAGTTTAGAAATGACTGACTGTTTTTGACATGGCAACTTTTGTTTAGTCTTAAAAATATTATTTTCTATCAGCTTTTCCATTATTTTCGTCCAGCAGCAACCCTTGTTTCTATTGACTTTTTGCTTAAGCATAAAAAGATATCCTTAAACTGTTCCTTTAAATTGTATTGTATTTTTAATGAGGCAATTTTCTCTCTCACCCCCCCCCCCCCTTTTTTTTTTACCGTAGGTTAAAGTGATGCACAAGCAGCTGCTTCTCTTCCATAATGCAATCTCGGCTTACTTTGCTGGCAACCAGCAGCAGCTGGAACAAACTCTAATACAGTTCAACGTAAAGTTAAAACCTCCAGGGTCAGACAAACCGTCCTGGCTGGAGGAGCAATAATGAGCACCTGGGTTCAGCTACTTGACAAATAAAGTGGCACATCAGCTAAAAGCGTAACATTGTGGTTAGATGGACAAGAATGAAATGCTTAAAAATGTTTTTTTGTAGGATCGGTAGAATTCAGAGATCAGTCTTTTTAAATGGTTATTTCATCATTGTTTATAGACATGAACTTATTATTATTATTTTTTTGTAAATCAGGTATCACCCATGCATCTATTCTTTACCTGTTTCTCCTTTTTCAGGTTGCAGGGAGCTGGTGTTTGTCTCCAATAGATATTATTATTTTTTTTAATTATTATTATTAGTACAATAATTTACTTGTTTATCATTTATTTATGTACAAGATTGTAGTTTAATGTGGAGGTCCACTTTGGCTGTTTTGCACATATTTTATTGTTGCCTACAGATACAGTATATGTTCCAGTGTAGGACAAATATTGGAATACCACTGGTGTTATGGGATATAAAAAATGTATTTAATTTCTGAACAATTTTCTTCATATTTTTACAAACATTAAAGTAAAAATATCAGGATAATGCATCATTGTCAAAACAAACCCAATCGGTTTTTAACTGTCTCATTGTGAATTACCTGCCTGATTAACCATTTTAATGATTAGGAAAATATAGGGAATATAGTAATTTTCTTTAATATTATATACAATCACAAATTATTTAGTCTTATGAATTTTGGCTAATCAAGATACAGTATATATTACAAATCCAGCACTATTACGAGTATGTCTTGTTATATAGTTGTTGTTTTTTTTTTACTTCTGAGTACACACAGAATTTATCCTAATGCTACATCTACAGTATGGTTTACAGTAATTCACATCAGTGCATATGTCTGATGCTTTAATACTAAATATAAAGATCTCAGTTAATGTACACAATCAAAATGTGGTACAAAACAAGTTTATTTTTGACTGTGGTATAAAAGGAGGTGCCAGTGTGTAACCTGACAGGCATATTCTTGGAGTCTCAAACTGTCAAACCCAAATTACAGTAAACAAGTAACACCACATGCACTTTAGATTATAACACAAATGTCAGTGTCTCTTTCAGCACTGAATGTACAGAGTACTTCTTTCGTGTTTTGTTATTTATCCTCTTGTTTGTAACATACCGGAGTTCTTTGAGGATGTACAGGTTGTCATCTGATTGACATTTTCTTGTTCTGCATTTGCAATAAAGTGCTTGTCGTTACATTCCACTAAGTCTCATGTGATAGTAATATTAACAGCATATAAAAAAAAAGTATCTACCTTTGTGATAATGCAAAATATGCGATTTGTTTATTGTTTTTTTTCCTTAAAATCACCAAACTGATCTAACTAAAACTAGGTAAATTCAATTACTGGACCTAAGCACATTATACAAAGTATATATATATATATATATATAATTTATACAAACTGTAAATACGGTACTGGTCTGTGTGGGTGACTCCCATCACCCTCTGGAGCACAAGTTAGGAGTCATCAGGACTCTGTACCACAGAGCAGACAGCGTCCCCACTAACTCATCAGCCAGACAGAAGGAGAAATCACACACAAAACAGGCTCTAGAGAAATGTGGATATCCTAACTAGGCCTTCCTGAAAGCAGAGAAGAAACCCAAACAGGACTCCAGCCAGCCATCAGGTGAAAAGAAGGAACCCAGACGAGTGGTCACTCCGTATGTTGCGGGAGTTTCAGAACTGTGGCAGAGCAACAACCCCCCACCCCCGCCAAGTGGAGACGTTTATTCTCTAAACACAACGTCCCAGTGGCTTTTAAACCTAAGCCTCAAATTTCCGCCTGGCATTTTTTACTTGTTTTTCACTAGATGAAGAAAATGTCCTATGGCCAAGTGCTTCAGCACATTTGTTCAGAATATTTAGATCTTTCAATATCTGGCATTATTTTACATTATACTTGTTACAAAACAACTATTAAAACTGTTTAACATCAAGAAAAAACAAAAAGCGAAATTAGATTTTAGAGATTTTATGCAAATAAAACACTGCATTTGAACATGAAGTACAGATTTTGCATCACAAATTAACAATTTCAACACTATAGAACATATTTACAATGTTTTTTTATTCTCACTTATTTTTACAAATAAGAAACAGACTAACAATTCAAATTATTTACAGGCGAATTTCCCCTCCCTACATTTCTCATTATCTTCTACACAAACAAAGTACAAACTGATGAATATTATATCTTATAGACTAGATATACTATTCCAAAAACAAAATAAAATATAAAAAATAAAATAAAACTATATCATATTATATGTACCCAGTATAAAACTATTATCCACAAAGTAACAGCCCTCATTCATTCAGAAATAAAATTCAAAAAGTTATTAGATTGTTAGATCAAATGTTTTTTCAGCTTTTTCTTCAGAAGAACAAAAAGAAACTTCTCCAAATTCAAATCATCCAGGAATCTCCTTATTGTCTTTTTATTCCTTGAAATACATTTGTTTTTTGCTGAATCTTTGCTCTGCTGCTCATGTTTTCCTGCTCAAGCTGCACTCTGTTCGTGCTGAAGACAAAAGACTCGCTTTCCAGGGCGCTTGCAGCTGAGGGAGGGTGATTACCGTAATACCAGCAAAAACAGCCTAAAAGCGCACTTTTTTTTCTTTCAAACACCGTTTGAATTTTTCTGATAGCACAAACGGTTGCAGAGTTACGGTAATTTAAAAATAGCTTGGGAAAACGTGTGGAAAAAGTGTCGGCGGAGACACCGGTGGTTTAAAAGTACCCCAAAATACATTACGGCAAAGACTGGTTCACCCCAAAGATCCAGTCCCCCGGCACAAACAGAGTAATATTGTGTATGCTGTTCAGTGTCAGGAGGGCTGTGATCAGTCTTATATCGGGGAAACTAAACAGCCACTGGCCAAAAGGATGGCCCAGCACAGAAGATCAACATCATCAGGTCAGGACTCTGTGGTCTACACTCATCTCCACGCCAGCGGTCACTCTTTCAGGGATGAAGATGTTCACATCCTTGATAGAGAGGAACGATGGTTTGAGAGAGGAGTAAAGGAGGCCATCTTTGTGAAAAGAAACCGTCCATCATTAAACAGGGGTGGAGGCCTCCGGGTTCAACTGTCCCCCTCTTACAATGCTGTTATTGCTAGTATCACTCAGCCCTCTGTGAATAGCAAACAACCATCAGGGTGCTAACGATCCATCGTTAGGCTGATGGTCCTCCTTGATCATGTGAGCAGCTGGTTTCAGCTGTCATCAGCCAACTGGTTGATCCACTGTGAGAGGGTGCTATTTATAAGACTGAGCTGAATACAGCACCTCAGACTGAGGAAATCTTTCGGACGAAATACGAAACGTTTCTACAATTTTTTTGCTTTTTTTTGTTTTGTTTTTTGAATGTCCAGAGGACCAGACTTAGCTTTTTTAGAAATTTTATCTTGTTAACAAAGTGAGATTTGTGTTCGTGTTTAAATACCATAGCCATGGGAATGTGTTTTGTTTAGGGGATGCTGTGAATTTAAACAGGCAAAGAATGAAGGACTCCAACCTGCACACAATCAGTTCCAGCCCCTCAAGCAAGCGGCTGAGGGGCATTCAGTAAGACCACCAGGCTCAGAAATAGTTTCTTCCCTGCAGCTGTCAGACTGCTGAACTCGAGATGCACTTAATTCAGCTTCATCTTACTTTTTTTAAACTTTATTTATTATATATTTTTATACTCTTTTGTATTTATTTATTTGTTAATTGTTAGGCTTCTTGATCTGGGACCTGAGTCCGAATTTCTTACCACAAACATGCAAATGTGAGTTGGTATGACAATAAAAAAATTCTTGAATCCTTGAATATTTTAATACTAAATAAATTCAACCTTTATTTAGACAGGTTAATCCCAATGAGCCTCGAGGACTCATTTACAAGTGAGAACTGAAATGCATTGAAATGCACAGTACCAGTGTGTGTGTTTGTCTTATATAAATATGAACATTAAAAATGTAGTATATTTTGGACAAATAACTATAATGGGCAGCACGGTGGCACAACTGGTAGAGCTGCTGCCTCTCAGCGAGAAGGTTGCTGGTTCAAATCCCGGTCCGGGGGCCTTTCTGGGTGGAGTTTGCATGTTCTCCCCGTGCATGCGTGGGTTTCCTCCGGGTACTCCGGTTTCCTCCCACAGACCAAAAAACATGCATGTTAGGCTGATTGGTGACTCTAAATTGACCCTAGGTGTGAGTGTGAGAGTGGATGGTTGTTTGGTGTGAGTGAGACAGGTCCCTCTTGTAAATGAGTCCCCGTGACTCAACGAGGCTAGCCTGTATAAATAAAGGTTGAATGAATGAAAAAAAAAAAAAAAACTGTAATCAGGACATAACGCTACTTTCCTGTCTGCTTTGGGGAGCTTTAAACATGAAATATACAATAATTAGAGGCTGGACTGGAAGCAGGTTGAGGCTAGACTACAGGTACAGTATACTAGATTTTTTTAGCTGCTGATTTTTGTTGTTTCACTTAGTTTTTGCCTTGATGTGGTCCACTCAAATAAAAAAAATTAAAACATTTAGTTTGATGGTTGGTTATTTAAGGTTTTAGAAGTATCATGTTACTCTGTGATTGACAGTGTCCCAGACCGTTAGTGAGTTGGGAGGACGTGTAGGTGGAGCTTTCATTTCGAGTGTGCAGTTTCTAGCTCCTGGCTCCAAACAATACAACATGGTGAAACTCAAAAAAAATATTTTGGCTTCAATTTAGATCAACAGGACCAACTGATGATGCTTCATCAAGGTTTATCAAGGAGAGTAGACAGCACCAAGTTCCTGGGAGTGCACGTCTCAGAGGACCTGTCCTGGAGCAGGAACACTGCATCACTGGCCAAGAAGGCTCACCAGCGTCTCTACTTTCTCCGCAAGCTGAAAAGGGCTGGAGCTTCAACCCCCATCATGTGCACCTTCTACAGAGGTGCCATAGAAAGTGTCCTGACAAGCTGCATCACTGTGTGGTTTGGTGCATGTACTGCATCCTGCCGCAAGAGCCTCCAGCGCATCGTGAGAGCAGCTGAGAAGATCGTCGGCACCTCCTTCCCCTCACTGCAGGACTTACACAGCAACCGCCTCACTCGGAAAGCCCTCTGCATGGCAGGTGATCCCACACACCCACTACACAGCTGCTTCAGCCTGTTGCCATCAGGGAGGAGACTGAGGAGTCTCCAGGCTCGAACCAGCAGACTGAGAGACAGCTCTGTTCATCAGGCAGTCAGGATGCTAAACACTCTGCCTGCTCTGCCTCCCCTCCCATTTGAACTGCCTTAACACAAAAAACTTTCTCACACATTACCACACAACACAAAGATTTTAACACTGGACTCTGTGTCATCAAACGGGTTATTCACTAAACTCTCGGTCATGTGCTCATTCAGTTTGCACTACTCATATTTGCACTAATGTTTGTATTACATTACTGCCTATAGTCATACTACTTACATTCACTGTTTACATTTATTAATACTGTTTACAGGTAGTCCCCGACTTACGAGCGCTCTTACACACGAGGTCCCGGACTTACGAGCTGGCGAACGAGCAGTAAATTTGTAAAAAATACAGCACTTTTTTGTGTTTTTAAATGAAAGTGTGTTAGCTAACCGTTTGGAAACACGTTTCTGAGCATGTTTATGAAGTAGTATGAATGTTTTTGATGAAAAACGAGTGTTCGTAGTAGCGCTAGCATAAATGTTCCAACTTACGAGCGAAAATCCGGACTTACGAGAACACGTGTTTCTTGTTCCGACGTACAAATTTCCGGTTTACGAGCAACTCATAAGTACGGAACTCGCTCGTAAGTCGGGGACTACCTGTACATTCATTACTACTGTTTACATTTATTACTACTGTTTACATTCACACTACTTTTATATCTACACTACTGCTGATACATATACTGTACAGTATTCTCTGATAGCCTTATTTAAGGATGCCCAATGTGCCTTACTGCATATGCCACTTTGCCTCTATACCAACATCAACTACCTCATACATATACTGTGTACATTAACTCATATGCTGCTTTGCCACTCTTTGCAAATGTCAATGCTAGAACCTTCAGTTTATTTTATAGATATACTTTTTATACTACTATGCAAAAACTCAGGACAGTATTACACTTTTATTATTTCATTTTATGCTTATGTTCATTAAATGTTTAGTGTTTTAGTGTTGGTGTAAATTTTCATACTTTTATACTACTATGCAAAAACTCAGGACAGTGTTACACTTTTACTATTTTATGCTTATGTTTATTAAATGTTTTAGTGTTTTAGTGTTGAAATGGTTACTGTTCATTCATTCATTCAACCTTTATTTAGTCAGGTAAATCTTATTGAGCCTCAAGGGCTCGTTTACGAAAGCGACCTGCTACAAACTAAAGAATGATGAACAGCAATGGTACAAGTACATTAAACAATAGACAAAAGAAAAAGAAAAAGTAGCAAAAACTAGCAAACATTATAAGGTAGATGTACAAAATCAAAAACAGGAACAAATCAGCATTGGTTTTTGCCAGGATTCCAACAGATTCTGAAAATCATTTAGAGAGGTCAGGGCCGAGAGCTTCAGATCTTTTTGTAAGATATTCCATGAAGCAGGAGCAGAGTAGGAGAAGGCCCTTTTTCCAAGTTCAGTCCTCACTGACGGAACACTGCAGGTAATCATGTCCTGAGAGCGCACGCTGTAGCTGCACTCACGCAAAGACATGTAGGAGGAGATGTATGAGGGCAGCAGACCAAGAAGGGATTTAAAGATTAAGTTGTACCAGTGGAAGAGTCTGTGTGAAGTTAATGATGTCCAGTAGTGAATACAGGGTGCAGTGATGGGTACGATAATCACAGCCAGTTATGAATCTGTTGCACCGAGGGACTGAGAGAAACGAAATTTCAATCCTATGTCCTGTACATATTGCAGTTCTGACAATAAAGTTGACTTTGACTTGACTTGTTGTTAGTTTGAATGGTTTTAGGCAGATGTGAAATTATGTCCATAAATATACAATTATAGCCCTGGTTTTTAAACACACCACTAATAGCAGTGCAAATAAAAACAGTTCTTATTCTTGTTTTATATTACATTCATTTAATTAATTCCGTCATGTCCCCATGCATTCAGAGACGCTGCAGCACCCTCAGAACCCCTACTTCCCAAAACCTTGTATGGTGATTTGTATTTGGTTGTAAAGATCCTTCATAGCGCTGCGTTCTTTAGTCCTCTCTGAATCTGCCAGTATAAACTCAACACCTAACGCTCATTAAAATTTGTTGTTTTATACAACATATCTTACATTAATTATTCAAATGTGGTCCAAATTAAAAAAGTAAAGTAAGGTTTTGTTTTAGATCAGCTGTGAGTGGATGTTTAAAAAGTCAAGAAATCAATTGGAATTCAGAGATAGGAAGACATCTATCAGTCTTCCTGTCGAACTGCTCACATGAGCAGAAACAGCTGGACAGAGAAGGCAGCTGTGCTCTCACAAACTCCGGCCGGCATGCCCACAACAAAAAGTTGGGAATAAATGCCTGACTCACTGGTGCTGGGAAGGTGTGGACTACCATGGGAATAGGGACTTACCTGGGCGTGTCGTCAAACCCACAGGTAATTTCGACACTCTTTCCTTGCTATATCCAGGTTGATGTCACTCGGTGTTCCTGAAGTTTCAACAAAAGGGTCGTAGGGAGAAAGAATGGAGGCACAGCTTACTCTAGATCACATGTAAGTTGTTTTTATAGATCTGTTTTTATCATTTTATAATCAAACTTTTATTTTAGCTGTTTGCAGACTTCCACAGAGTTAGTATTTTGGGTGTGTGTGGTGGTGGGGTGGGCAGAAAAACACCATTAGGTTTACATACGTTGTTCTTTTTTTCCCATCTTGTTTGTTTGAACACTTGACAAATGTCCTGTTTGAAGTATGCTCACGTGTCCGACCTTCGGTATTTGTTTTCCGCAAGTAACAACTTGTAGATAAGAAAGTGACCCGTGATTGTGGCTCTCAAGAATTCAGTGTGACTTGAAGATTTCAGCAGTTCTTTGTTCCCATCACACTATAATCAATTGTAATGCAAGCAAGTTTGTGTACAATTCCTTGCATTGTAGCGATTACCAGAAAAAGCTACCAGTTAAACTGACAGTTTTAAATAGTCCATGACTAATGGCTACTTCACACTCATATTAAAATAAACCTTCAGAACAGCTAATACCACTGGGAATCCTTAACTATAATACTCCTGTCTTTATTCATAGGATTGTAAATACTTCTCCAACCTTCTAAGACACCATATACAACAAGAGATGCATCTAGGAAGTTCTCCAGTTCCTCCACCTCCACCACCACCACCTTTTCTACCTCCACCACCACCACCACCAGCCCCTGGACTCCCTCTATCCCAACATGGACCAGGTCTCATTGGCCGCCGGCAATCCAGGATGCGCAACTTTAACTGGGAGACGCTTCCCAAACACAGCGTGATAGGAAAACACAACATCTGGACAGCCGACAAGACCGATGGAGGATATGAGCTGGACACTGAGCACATAGAGGAGTTGTTCAGCCATAACCATGGCCAGCAGCAACCCAAACACATGAACCGCCAGAGTCTCAGGGGGCAGCTGCCTTCTGGTCATGGGGAAATGGTGAGGAAGTTCACACTTTGACATTGCAAATTCAGATTTAAACTCAAACCCCAACGGCTTGCATTACAACGTTTGATGTTTTACAGTAAAATGCTGATATACGAATATTGTTTTTCGCAAATGCATTGAAGATAAACATCTGAACAACCTTCACCCCCCTCCCTTTAAAATGTACAACTCCTCCTGCTGCTTCCATTTTTCTGGAAATTGACAACTTATTCCTGGTAGCTCATCTCGTGGAAGCTATTTATATCTCTTCAATATTTTAAATACAATAATGTTTTACTAGAACTGTAATAAACAATAATGTAACTATGCAAAACATTGGATGTAAAAGAAGTCAAAACAAGGGTGGAGTTACAATTTTCTTTCATATATGTTTACCAAAGGAAGGAATAATTGTCCCCGGAACAGTAGTCTGTGCGCTCAAGTGTCACTATTGTGTGTTGTAAACAGCATTTACATCTAGAATTGTACATCATTCCAGTTTTGTCAAACAAAAGTAGGTTAAAATATGTTCGTAACCCTTTACTTGGCCTCAATTAGCTTCTTGGAACAGGCCAAAACTTATTGCTGATATAAATTATTAGGCTTCCTCTCCCCCAGACAGTTCGATACGGTCAGCACAAAGAAACTTCAACCTTTGGAACCAGCTGTCATTTTGGAAAGCTGAGATGTTTTTGACAGAGGTGCTTTTTCAAGCCAATAATTCATTATCTCAACTGTCATACTTCTATATCTGTCTCGTCCCTGTTCCAGGTTTCCATCCTCAGCTCCAAGAGGAGCATGAACATTGGAATATTCCTGAAACAGTTCAAACGGTGAGTCAGTGGTACCACTTTTGGGGTGTAACTGCTTTTGCTCAATGATTTCTTCAGGTAATACGTGTAAAACAACACAGGATGCAACATGGCTGCAACACACTGACAAAGACAACATGCCCCGACAGGTTTGCTGTACACTAGGACAACCCTCTGGCATCCTGTTCAGATTATATCAGTAACTGAAAGGGTTTGTAAACATATTGTTGAAGGTTACTTGGCAAACACGACAGATATACTGTAACAGAACATGAAAGAATGTACCGGTAATTGATTTATCGAGTAAAACATTTGGGATCAAACTGACAGAAATGTCCACATCAGCTCAAACAGTCCAACGTGATGACATATAATTTGAACTTGTTTAGTCACTTCCTGCTCTACGAAAGTGTGGAACACTTTTGCCAAATATTAGTCCAGGATTATTAAATTCCCAACAGCAGTTGATACTAAAACAGTTTAGCTTTTTGCTCAGCTATTTAAACAGGCAGAGGCTTGTTGATGTCAACACTCCCAAAGTTTCCAGTCATACAAAAGGATGGTTTTAACATGGACTTAACCAACACTGAAAACATTATGGCTGATGATGACTGCAGAACTGAACACTTCCTGTGTCTCCAACTCCATCCACAGGCCAGTAAAAGACGTGATTGAAGACATTAAATCAGGGCGAGATCTCAGTTTTGGCACTGGAAAACTACGAGAGCTCTGCAGGTTGTTGCCAGATGATGGGGAGGTACTGTATTTGACTCACGTTTTTGATCATGCAAATCTCTTTATATTACTCATTTTATTGCATACCAAAAAATAAATCCTGCAGACCAATGACTTGTAAGTTTTTTCTTTAATATAGCTGAAGCAGCTGGTTGGGTTTAAAGGTGACCCATCTGCTCTACCAGAAGCTGATCTTTTTATGCTAATGCTGGTCAAGATTCCCAGGTAAGCCCCTGGATGCACATCTATCACTTATATATTTTAATGTCACTGGGGATTTTCAAATGTAAATGGTGATTTACTGGATGTTTCCTAGTTATGAAGAGAGACTGAACTGCTTAGTGCTGAAAGATGAATTATTCCCCATCATGGGTGAAATGAAAGAATTCATTGGCACTCTGACAGAAGCTGGGAAAGGTATGGTTGACTTTCCTTCATTTATCTAAATGATTTTTAAATTAGAGCTGTTTGGAGTTTTGATGCTAACACTATATTTCCTCTTTTAGAGCTGTTAATGTGCGACAATCTTCATTCTATCATTCGCTTGGTGTTGAAGACGGGAAACTACATGAATGCTGTGAGTGTTTGTTGTGTGATGCAGGAGTAACAGAATATTTCCCTTTGTTTTTGTGCATCACTGATCTGAAAGCGTTTGTTTGTTCACAGGGTGGTTATGCAGGCAGCGCAATTGGCTTCCGAATGTCCTCTCTGCTGAAGTTAGCGGATACCAAAGCAAATAAACCTGGAATGAATCTCATGCATTATGTTGTGATGGCAAGTCGTCTTCAATACTTTAATTTCTGTGTCTTGAACTATGGCTGCAAAGTGTGACTGTTCCATAAACTTAGTTGTTCCCTACAGCAAGCTCAGAAGGCAGATGTAACACTTCTGGAGTTTCCAGAACAGCTAAAGCACATTGTCGCTGCAGCAAGGTAATAATAATAATAAAAAAACAGTGCATTTTTTTAAATTTTGCTTGACTGTTCAATTATTTAATACATTTTTTAAACATTTTTTTAAAGATTAAATAAAGGTGACATTGAAGCTGAGTTTGAAAGGCAAGTGAAGAAAATACAAGATGCCAAATCAAACACCTTGAAACAAGAAGATCTAAAAGCACAGATGGAGGACTTCATAAAGGTGATGGTTGCCACAGGAAATTCAGTCCAGTTTCAGTGAAATCCATCCATGCGTATGTTTCTAACATCTTGGTTTGGGCTTCCATTAGAAAGCTGAGGTTTGCTTGGAAGAAACAGAGACTGATCTGGAAGAGCTTCAGACAGTTAGCGACTCAGTGGCCGAGTACTTCTGTGAAGACGCCCAGACTTTTAGACTGGAGGAATGTTGCTCTGTTTTTCACTCTTTCTGTGAAAAGTTTATTCGGGCCATACAGGTATGCCAATGTGCTGACATGTTTTTGCACAAACAATAAAATAAAACTTGTCTTTAGTCATTATCATGTTGTTTTTCTGCAGGAAAACAAGGCCAGAGAGATGGCAGAGGTGAAACGGAAACGCATCGAAAAATTACAGAACGCAGCGAAGCGCAGATCCACGGCCACCTGCTCAAGCAGAGACAAAGAAATGGACGGCATTGCATTAGAGTCTGTACTGCAGAACTTGCTCACCAATCGCAGGAGACCTGGGACGCCTTTGTCGATGCATGGAAGCCCAAGGAGTGGTAGTCCTACTGACGGGAGCCTATCCGAAATCAGTTCTCAGACGAATCTTCCTACTGGAATTCAAAACTATAAAAACAGAGCTAATGAGATGTGCAAAAAAGAGTGGAACTCAGCAATCGAACTCACACAGACATTTTCAAAAGAGAAAGTGCAGTTACATTTTGAAAACAATAAACCGGAAGGTGACAACACCCATGAAGAAAAAATCAAGTTTTCCCAAAAGGAGAACTCTCAGAATGTAACACAGCAAGCCAAAAAGACCTCCAGAGCTCTCTCAACAGTTCGATCATTCTCTGCCAACTCTGAGGAAGAGGAGGAAGATATGCAAGACAACAACGAGGAGGAGGCCCAAAAGTTGCGTGAAGCATCTAGAAAGGTTTTGCAGTATCAGAGCAGCCGCGGCAGTGCTTCGTCAGTGGACTTCTCTCTGGAAAACCAGAAATCTCCTCGTACGAAGACCACCATGCCTCGTCAGCTCACGTTCGATGAGGAAACTCAAAGGTATCCTGGTGACCCAACCAATGAGGATTTGGTTCAATTTTTGCTCGGCCCTCATTCTTCCTCAAAACCTAACCTCGGCCGCCGACATACCCTACCTACTAAAATTATAGAACAGAAAGATAACCTGGAGATTCAGTCTACGATTATAAGTCCAAATCTTGTGCAACAGGTCAAAGGACAGAATGTTGGACGTGAACCCTCAAAGCCAGCTTTTGATTTCACTGATCTTTCCCAGAACTTAAAGAAATCCAGTGGTCAGGACCAGAATTCTCCATCAGCAGAAAAGAAAAGTAAACCAAACAATCCTTCAGTCCATTCTCCAGGTGAAGGCTTCCAGGAGCTAAACATGAAGGACAAATCAATGGAGAGCACCGACAGCCACCAACAGATAAATAGTGAGAACGTTCTTCCAAGAAGTAACTGGTTTAAGACTGAGAACCCAGGATTCTTTTTCAATTTTTTAAAACGCTTGGGAGATTTGAGCAAACAACAGAACAGCAAGGAAACCGTTCCTAAGGCCACAGATTCTAGTGTGTAGACATGGAAATTCCTTTAAATGATGACAAAATGTATTAGCTTGACGCTCATGTAATTGAAAACGTTAAATGGTAATTAGCCAGTAAGAGTTAGATTCATGTAATATATTGATGAGATATAATTACATGTTATATCATGATGACAGTATAGTGTTTTGTTTCCTTTATTTTAATTTTGAAAGGGAGTTTTAGGAAACTGAAGAATGTTTTGTCAGATGGTATTTTGTATGTTGTACCACTAGATGACAAGATTGGGCAGTAAATTGAAAAGGAAGCTTGAGCTGTGACGTGTTTTGGCCTCTTTTTCAAGTTAGAGAGGCCAAACTGAGATGGTTGGGGCATGTGCAGAGGAGGAATAGTGGGTGTATTGGTAGAAGTATGTTAGAAAGTCAGCTGCCAGGAAAAATATAAAGAGCAATTCCAAAGAGGAGGTTAACTGATACAGTTAGAAATGACATGGAGGTATATGGAGTGAGGATAGAGGATGTCGAGGACAGAGTTAAGACTTGCTGTGTTGACCCTTGAAGAGGGAACAGCTGAAAAAAGAAGTTGTGAAAGTGTTTTAAATTTGCAGGCAATTTGTATGTTGAGTGTCAAAAGAAAGATGGAAAAACTCGCCATTTGACTACACTTTTTATCCATAAATAATATTTTTTGCTGCTCAGAATGTCAACCAAACTTGGATAAGCGAGTATAGGTCAGAAATGAAAATCAAGAACGTGCAGAGAAAGTGTTGAGGCTGGTGAAAGAAGAGAGATTTCAGCTTAGAAGAAAGAAACTGAATATGTATTAAAATGTTATTTTGCTGCATTTATTATTACTGTATATGACTGTTTGCTTGTCTTTACTAATTGTATATATTTTTTTTCTAATTTGTAGATGTACAATAATTAATATATTTTCATTGTAATTCTTCATATTTCTTGTTTTTAATCACATCAGATGTGCAGAAGCTTGTTGTTTAGTTAAACTGAATGTACTGTATTGTTCATCTGAAATGGGTCAGTGTCACAAAGACTGCATCTATCAGAACACTTCTGAACCATGGAGAGTCTGGGAAAGTGAACAATGCTGATCCTAAACCAACTTATTAAAGGCATGACAATGAAGGCCAAATAACAAATGTGAATCTACATCATAGCTAAATATAGCCCCATTAGAAAATTAATCAGCTAATTCATTTTTGAGTTCATAAAGTTTGTTCATGTTAAGGTTGCTAGTTTCAATTACTGTATTTGAATGATTATTTCATCAATAATACGTTGGGTACTCCCACTTGAGTGCATCTGTTACATAATGTAAAAGTGTGCTCGATCTGACGGCTTTTAGAGTGTTCTGGAGATATAAAATCTAAAAGGGGGACATGTTTTAAACTACAGCAATTTAAAAGACAACATCAACTAAGTTATAAGGTATATTTGTCAATTGAATGTAAATGAAGTTAAATATATGTAAAATTGTTGAGGAATTCTACATATATTATCCAACCATATGTATTTAAATATTTATAAACTAAAATCAATATGCTTAATTTGTACAAATCTAAAGTCTTATGTTATCAGCGACCGAGGATTGATGATATACAATCAAAGTGTGCTGGGCCTGATTTCACACTCCAGCTAAAGAGGAGTTTCTGTTTGGACCTGTTATAATAGTGCCTTTTGTAAAAAAAATAAAATAAATAATAATAATAATAAATCAAAACTGTGATTAATTTGGAAGCAGAAGAGTTCTCTCTATTTTGTTTAAATAAAAGATTTGTGACTGTTGGCATTCTTTAGTATGATAAAAGATTTTGTAATGGAAAGCATTCCAACAAAATGTAATACTAAACAGCAAAATTACATTAAAAATATTCATATTTAAAGCTTCAATTTTATATGTTCAAACAAGTTTTAAGTTTTCTATATATATATTTGGTTATTTGTGCAAAAATGTTCCATAACATCTGTTACCTACCGTAGATGAATAACCGAGTAACACAGCACATTGAAGTATTAATTTGTTTAAAGTTAAATAAATGTATTGCAAAATTCCATACATTGTTTTTCAGAATTAGGATTCTTTATTTAGTAATACTGTAATTGCAAACAAAATTAGGGATCAGAGAAATGCCTGTCATGCAAGTGAGGCTTGTACTGTGGTCGCATGCTCCGTTCACCTCTGCAGCTAGACTGCTGCAGCCATCTTGACGAAACTGGAAGCAGTCTCCATGGCAACTCCGCCTTGCAAAGAGCAAAAGAAGGCTGTTTACCCTCCAAGCCCCACCCCCCAACAAACTTCTCATTCCCTAGCTGTATTATCACGACAGCCACATGCAGAGACAATACACACATTTCACACATTCAGAGTTCCAGCTTCTCTTTTTCAACTTCAGTAAAACATATGGATTATTTTTATTATTATTTTTTAATTACCTCATATGTAAACTTGAGCTTTTGCATTCCACTTCCATATTTTAGGCCTCTAAAAATCAAAAATTTTCACTACACACACACTTATTCTGTATCCACATTTAAACCCCTATCTTACTGACCACTTTTCCTAAAATGAATTGTTAAAATATAATAGTTCTCATTTGAAACTATTTCTATCCATCTATCATTGAGAATGAACTTTCTTTTCATTTCTATGTTATTCTCGACCTGCTATTGTGTAATAATAATAATAACAACAATAATAATGGTTGATTTCAATTTTCATGTAGAAAGTGATAGTTCAAGCATATACAGTAGCCTTAAAAAACTTAATAGTCAGTTGGTTTTACCCAAAATGTCCAAACACCTACTCACTCTCATCATCACACCCATATCCCAGTTCTGACCATGGCATGGAGATTTATAACTTACCGGTAGTAATATTTCCTCAAAGCCCTGTTGTGTCTAACCATTTTTAAATAACCTTTGAGTTTACATTATTATTGTTTACATGGCTGATTATTGTTGTTTATTCTGATTGTTGTAAGTAAGGGGCAGATATAATAAGATTTATTCTTCTTTCTGCTACCTTTCATTTTTTTACATTTTGTACACTATCATTTATGAGATTGTCTTGTATTGTTTCTTTTGTAAAAAAAATGAACAAATTTAATAAACATAAACATTAAATGACTACACAGTCACTGAGAAGAAATTTCACCTTACAAATGCTGTAACCAAATTTAAAGATTCTCTTACATAATTTTCCTCTGTCTTGCAGATAATACATCAGAGAGCAGTGACTTAGCTCATCTAGCTGATAACTTCACAACTACAGTACTTTGCAAACTTCACTTGATAAAACTGCTCTGCTGAAAATTAAAGTAATCATCAGAGGAAATAAGCCCCTTGGTTCAATTCTGAGTTACGTAATTTAAAACAGACATCTAGACATCTAGAAAGAAAATGGTGGTCCACTGATGTTGAGGAATCATACTTATCCTATAGAGATAGACTGCTAATGTACAAAAAAGTACTCCGTAAAGCTAGAACTTTATATTATTCATCTTTAATTGATGAGAATATCAACCGCAGGTTCCTTTTCAGTACCATAGCTAGTCTAATGAAAAATCCTATCTCTGTTGATTCATGTCCCTAAATCTATAAGCAGTGATGACTTCATGAAATTATTTATAAATAAAATTGTTTCCCTTAGGGAAAATTTCAAACCAACATTCCGAGTATCACCTCTGGTTCTGTGTCAGATGAGACAAGTTTAAAAACCTGATTTATGTTTGGACTATTTTTGTCCTGTTGAGCTCTCTGAATTGTCAAAAGTAATAGTTTCGTCCAAACCATCCACGTCTGCTAGATCCCATCCCAACCAGGGATGGGATCTAGCAGATACAGATAGCAGATACTGTACACTGATACAGTTGATCATAATATTCTATTACAGATACTTGAATATGATAGTGGAATTACAGGAACGGCTCTAAATTGGTTTAAATCACATCTATCTGATAGATTCCAGTTTGTAAATGTAAATAATGAATCTTTATCATACACAAAAGTTAGTCATGGAGTTCCTCAAGGTTTAGTGCTTGGACCAATACTCTTTACCTTGTGCTTCCATCAGGTAAAGTTATTAAACAGCATGAGATACATTTTCATTGTTATGCTGATGATACACAGTTATATTTGTCCATGAAACCCAATTAATTCAATCAGCTACTTAGACTACAAGCATCTCTTAAAGACATAAAAACCTGGATGACCCTAAATTTTCTGCTTTTGAACACAGACAAGACTGAGGTTTTAGTTTTTGGTCCTGAGCATCTTAGGAAAACAATTTTCAGTCTTTTGCCCTCCTTGGATGGCATTAATCTGGCCTCCAGCTCTAATGTTAAAAATCTTGGTGTTATTTTTGATCGGGACATGTCTTTTATCCCCCACATTAAAAACTTTACTAGGCTCGCCTTCTTCCACCTGTGTAACATTGCTAAAATTAGAAACATATTATCTAAAAATTATGCAGAAAAACTGGTTCATGTCTAGACTGGACTATTGCAACGGTTTGTTATCTGGGTGTCCAAACACTTCTTTAAACGTCTTCAGTTAATCCAAAGTGCTGCTGCCAGAGTCTTAACTGGAGTTAGTAGGAGAGATCATCTCTCCAATTTTAGCCTCTCTCCACTAGCTCCCTGTCAAGTCCAGAATGTAATTAAAAATCTTACTTCCAACCTACAAAGCTCTCAACAACCTAGCTCCATCTTATATTTGAGATCTTATTGTTCCATATTTTCCTAACAGAGCACTTCACTCTCAGACTGCAGGCTTACTCGATGTTCCTATAGAGTTTCCAAAAGTGGAATAGGAGGAAGATCTTTCAGTTATCAGGCTCCTCTCTTGTGGAACCAACTTCCAGATTCTGTCCATAAAGTTGACACATTGTCGACTGGGCTCAAGACTTTTCTTTTTGATAAATCCTATAGTTAGGGTCGTCTTGTCATGCTGTCTTAAACTTGGACTTGGACAAATTGACCTAATTTCCTTAAATGGATTTCTAAAATTGAATAGTTTTAATTTGATATTATTTCTATTTTAACGTGATTCTCGACCTGCCATTGTGTATCTGTTCCTACTAAACCCAGCCAGTTGAAGCAGATGGCTGCATGTTCTGAAGTTGGTTATGCTAAAGGTTTCTTCCTCATGAGGGAGTTTTTCCTTTCCACTGTTGTCTTCATGCTTGCTCAAGATGAGAGTCTGAAGTTAAAGTCAAAGCAGTCTGCTCCTCAGATAAATAATGTTAAATTATTATTTTTATATATAAATGCTTTTGTGAACTTAATTTTATATATGAATATTTCTGTCCAGTGCCCTGAGATTAATTATTTTGTGACTTGGCGCTATATAAATAAACTGAATTAAAATTTAAATTGTGTCTCTGTTCCTCCTTCCTGTTTCTCTCAAACCCAGCTGGTCAAAGCAGATGGCCGCTTGTCCTGAGCCTGGTTCTGCTAAAGGTTTCTTCCTCATGTGGGAGTTTTTCCTTTCCACTGTTGTCTTCATGCTTGCTCAAGCTGAGAGTCTGAAGTTAAAGTCAAAGCAGTCTGCTCCTAAGATAAATAAAGTTACTTTTTTTTATTTAGGACCTAGATGAATCCAATAATTCTCAGTCGGGTCATCTGGACAATTTTTTTTTTCATAGAAACGTTTCACCCTCCATCCGGAGGGCATCATCAGTCAGAGGAGTTCCAGCAAACTGTTTCTCCACCAAGCAGTGAACAACATAAGTGGACCAACCAGTTTGCTGGAGCCAAGATGGTTTCTGGGGACCGTCCTGTCTCCCGTCAACTCCTTCCAGGCAGGCAGCCACAGCCAAAGTGGTTCAAGGCAAGGCAAGGAGGTTCATGCTCACTAATCCTGCAGGAACTCCTCGGACTGATGATGCCCTCCGGATGGAGGGTGAAACGTTTCTATAAAAAAGAAACAGTCCAGATGACCCGACTGAGAATGATTGGATTTGGTACCTGAATTATTGAGCATGAACTGGACAGAAGAAATAAATATTACTTTTTTTCCTCAATTCAGTTCAATTCAATTCACTTCAGTTCATTTATATAGCGCCAAGTCACAATAGAAGTCATCTCAGGGCACTGAACAGAAACATTCATATATAAAAATAAAATAATAATTTAACACTATTTGTCTATTAATTTTTTTTGAGAGCATACTTTATTTTTTTTGCTTTCAACAAAACGTCACATGCCAATAATTTACAGTTAAAATGTAACATTTATCCTTTTAAGGATGAAACGTAATAAACCTCTGCACCACAGACCTCTCTCCCGCAGTAATCACCTCCCGGGTATGGAAGCAGTTATGGCTCATATTTGAAATTAAAATGGATTAATAGAAATGCTTTTTAGTTTCAAAATAAAGCTGCATGTTTTGACTCATAAATAAAATTTAAAATGAATAATCCAAACCGCATTTTCATTTTCGTCTTTAAGACTGCTCAATTTGTAAATTAATTAAAATGATCAATAAAATAACGTTTAACATTTTCTGCATGCAGCTTGACTTTGAAATGAAAAAGCATTTCTGCTAATACATTTTAATTTTCAAATTTGACATTTCAAAATGATTTTTGGTCACTTTTTACTGGGACATGTTTTGAAAATTAAATATTGAACGTTATTTATAATTTTAATGAAGACTTGTCGCAAATTCAAGATGGATGACTTACCGGCTGTCCCGCATCTCCCATCAACGTCCATCTGTATTTAAGGCTGTCCTTTCATCAGTCCTTCCTGTTTGCTAGCTCGTTGCATCCCTCCACCTACCCGTCTCCACCAGTGGTTTCAAGATCCTCAGTTCTCCCCTTTCTTCATCCCGACTATGCCACTGGAGGAAATCCTGCTCGCCTCCATCCTGGACCCACGTCTGTGTACGTTCCTGCTTCCTGTTCCCCTAAAACCCAGCTGGTAAGGGCAGATGGCCGCTTGTCCTGAGCCTGGTTCTGCTGGAGGTTTCTTCCCCATGAGGGAGTTTTTCCTTCCCACTGTCGCTTCATGCTTGCTCAGGATGAGAGTTCTGCGATGGAGTTTGTCTCAAAGTAAAATATACAATGCTAAAAAGAAAGAAAGAAGACAAGGAATCCTGACTCCGCCACCAGGTTCGGATCCCGGGAGGGGGGAAGATATCCATAATCTATCTCCCTATGCCGGACATTCAAGTTCTCAGCGGTCCGGCATGCATGCCCTCTGCCGGGGCCCGAACGCCAAAGAACTCTGTAGTCAATAAAACCTGTTAATTGTATTCTTCTCTTTCCGTGTGAGTCTTTCTTTCCAGGTTGAAATTAATTTACACAATGAGCAGTCTTGAAGTAGAAAATGAAAATGATTTATTTTTTTAATTTTATATATGAGTCAAAACATACAGCGTGACTATGAAATGAAAAAGTATTTCTGCTAATTCCTTTTAATTTTCAAATTTGACATTTCAAAATGAATTTTAGTCACTTTTTACCAGGACATGTTTTGAAAATTAAATGTTAAACGTTATTTATCATTTTAATTAATTTACAAATTGAGCAGTCTTGAGGACGAAAATGAAAATGCGGTTTGGATTATTCATTTTAAAATTTATTTATGAGTCAAAACATGCAGCTTAAAAAGCATTTCTATTAATCCATTTTAATTTGAAATATGAGACACATAACTGCTTCCATACACTCGCGTGGTTCCTGCCCTGCTCCATGTTCGACTTGCTCCATGAGCTCCTCCCCCTTGTTCAGGCCACGCCTCTAACGCGATCCTTTCGCTCGTCCTCTTCCTCACTGTCCGCGTCTTCTTGCAGACAGACCCTGCCCTTTCCTTTCTGTCTCCATGTCTGTGGATTCTGTCGTGTGTGTCAGGCTGACAATGGGAGTCTCTCTGCAGTGCTGACCTCTCAGTCCACCCTGCTCTCTGTAAGTACAGCCCCGCCATTCACTTCTTCTTCTTGTCTGGGATCGTGTTTGTGTTTGCGGACCTGAGCCGGAGTCCTCCATTGAGACTTGAAGCAGATGAATAATTGATCAGCCATCCAGCATCCGAGCCTTGATAAATCACAGAGAGGCTACTTGTCAGATCGCTGCCTTCTTATTTACTCCCATTTTGCTAGAACCTGGAGGAACTCCATATTTAGTGAAGGGCTTTATTTCAGCTTCAGGTGCTCTGGTTCTGTTAGTGCTTCCTCGACCAGCCCACACAGTTCTCCATTTTCTCCTGCAGCCGGCTGGGCTCTGAGGCAGGTGGGCATCTCTTGCTGCAGTCTGAGGGCTGGGCTCTGTAATCAAC
>JBBPBX010002545.1:0-45397 GCA_038048925.1 Garcialebias charrua
AATGGGAGAGCATTCCTATTTCTAAACTTGAGAAACTGGTCTCCTCTGTCCCCAGACGTCTGTTGAGTGTTGTAAGAAGAAGGGGGGATGCCACACAGTGGTAAAAATGGACTTGTCCCAACTTTTTTGGGATTTGTTGATGCCATGAAATTTGAAACAACATATTTTTCCCTTAAAATGATACATTCTCTCAGTTTCAACTTTTGATCTGTGATTTGTGTTCTATTCTGAATAAAATATTAGATGTTGATACCTCCACATCATTGCATTCAGGTTTTATTCACAATTTGTTTAGTGTCCCAACTCTTTGGGAATCCGATTTGTACAAAGCCCTCAACAACCTAGCTCCATCTTATATTACAGATGTTATTGTCTCATATTTTCCTAACAGAGCACTTTGCTCTTAGACTGCAGGTTTACTCACGGTTCCTAGAGTTTCCAAAATCAGAATGGGAGGAAGATCTTTCAGTTATCAGGCTCCTCTCTTGTGGAACCAACTTCCAGTTTCTGTCCATGAGGCTGACACATTGTCCAGTTTTAAGACTGGACTTAAGACTTTCCTTTTTGTTAAATCCTATAGTTAGGGTTGGCTTGTCATGCTGCCATATTAGACTACTGGAGGACAAATTGACCTAATTTCCTTAAATAATGTGTTAAAATTGAATACCGTAGTTTTCATTTTTCATACTTCTATCTTAACATGTGATTCCTGACCTGCCATTGTGTATCTGTTCCTCTCAAACCCAGCTGGTCGAAGCAGATGACTGCTTGTCCTCAGCCTGGTTCTGCTAAAGGTTTCTTCCCCATGAGGGAGTTTTTCCTTTCCACTGTCGTCTTCATTCTTGCTCAAGATGAATTCTGCGATGAAGTTAAAATCAAAGCAGTCTGCTCCCCATATATATAATGTTAAATTATTATTTTTATACATGAATGTTTCTGTTCAGTGCCGAGACGACTTCTGTTGTGACTTGGCGCTATATAAAAAAACTGAATTGAATTGATGTATTAAAATGATAATATTAGGAAGTTCTATGTGAAAAAAAAAGGAAGAAAAGGAAGGTGTTATAAAATCATTTATCTTTTTTTAAACATACCATACTTATGACAATGGGAAGGCGATTTCTTGGGACCTTTTTACAAGAAAACTTAATTGAACGTTCTGTAAAGATAGATAGTGTATGTGACTTTAAGGGTCACGTCCTCCTTTGAAGCCATATTTTGTTAAGAGTCCAGGGTGAATGGCAGCAGACTCATGATCGATAAGGTTTGAAAAATGCCAACATTAGAAATGCAAATGTTGAATTAAGACATCGATTTTGCATCTCTTAACATTTGAACAAGACTGATAATCAAACAACGGCTTTTGAACGAACGCCTTGACGTATTTAAAATCCTCAATTGTTTGTTTTTTACTTAAAATATGCAAAGTTGGTTAGAGGATCCCCACTAAATTTACATATGGTACATTTTTGTTTGGATTTATTACAAAAAAGGGTTTTCTCAAGAAAGACATCTTTGCACAAAATTTGGAAACATTGTCATTTTTTATAAAAGCACTTGATCGTGAGAGGCAGTTTGGTAAACCATATGTATAACAATGTATCCATAACCAACAATGGTCTCTAGATAGGCTCATTTAATACAGACAGAATTTTTAATGCATTAGACTTAATAAAACCATGATACGAATCATGATTTCCATTTAAAAATCTAAAGCAGCTATTGTAAATTCTCACCACCTTATTTTTAAGTCAAATAGAGAGACAGAATAGTAACATCTGATCATTTTATGTCATAGCAAAAGCTCTTTCATGAAGACCAACAATATCCTTCAGTAAAAAAACTACATCTAGAAATGAACTGTTAAGTAATTTGTTAAAGGCAAACAAGCAAAGGTAAATGGAGCAAAGGTTGCCGAAATAAGACTTCCAAAAAAATAAAATAAAAAGAGGCAAATTTGGATTTATTATTTTAAATTGTGCATTCTTAAAAAGCTTATCAGGTAGAATATCTCAACAGGTGAGAGGAGTACAGTAAAGCTGGTTTTGTGTCTATTTAGACAACAAATCCTGAAAATAAATCTGTTATATATATTATAATTATTATTATTATTATTTTGCTGAAGTCCCAAAGGAATGTAGAGGTGATTCAATGTAATGCAAACCAGTTTTAGTCATTGTATAGTCTTTACAAAAAGAGGGACTCAAATGTATTCAAACTTTTGAGGGTCAAACTATCAAAAACATTCTTGGGAGGAAATCAACTTACTGCTGATGACCTACATTTTAATAAATTTAGTATTATCAGAGAGTAGAATTTAGTTTTAGCTTTTTTTTAATTTATCTGAAAAGACCTTTTTGATCATTTCACCTAGTCATTACTGGGGCTAAAATAAAGCACCTGCCCTTCGTGTAATTACTGCATTTATGGATAGCCTCCATTTCACACTGAGCAGGGTCGAGGTAAAGATAGTGACACTGAAGAGGAGGCCATTAAAAAAAGAACAGGAACACAGCGGCAGTCATTTTGTTAGGGTTACAGAGCACTTCACGCTTCATCAGGCACAGAGACATCCACTTAGACAGGACATTAGAAGGCCCAGTTTTCATTTCTCACTTTAAAACGCCAGACCGTTCAGGTTCCTCATCTCATCCACCAGAAGGAAAAAAAAAAAAGTTTAAGTACCCATTTATGAGGAGTCACTTGGCACGAAGAGCTTCAACTCTTTATCGATCCATTTTTCTGCTGAACAACTGACCAAGAGAGTGAAAAGCTACGGGAGAATCTGAGAGACAGGCAGACAGAACCCTCTCATATCCCATAGACAAATCACTCTTTACCATTTTGTGAAGTCTGAACGTTTAGTGTTCGTTCTCTCTCGCTCACTCTCATTGTGTGAGAGTATCGTTTTCCTGACATGGGTAGGTCTGTTTAGAACTGCGAATACAGAGAAAAGAGAAAAACAGAGGAAAAAGAGACAAGCACAAGTGGATTGGACATTGGTTGACTGGGTTGTTTCTTTCAACATCAAATAGGCACTTCTTGTTGTAATCAGGTTCGAGTATGGTAGCTGTCACGAATGACCAGATATACTTTCACTGTACAGAACAGTGGGAAGCTTGGGATGACTTTTACATGACCATGATGTACCAATAATTAATGCCTTAGCATTACTTAGCAGTGTTCAATAAACCAAGTAAGGACCCTCCAAAAAGCTCCTCATTCAAAAAGCGCAAAGTTGACGTAAATCTGCAACTGAAGCGTTCATTGTCAAAGCTTACTTCAGACATTTTGTTGAAAATCATCTTGGAGATGAGTCATGACAAGAAAGACTGGTCTGTTGAAATGCTAGGGGGTCAGTGATAGACTGAACTGCCATATCTATCTCTGCGCCGTCTTGACGCGCACCAGGGCTCACAGCGTGAGCTTCCCTCAGCAGAGCACTGCTTCACTTCCATTCCTCAGAAGTCAAGAAGAGACCTCACAGGAATCTGTTTTAAAAAGTTGTCTCCTGGCAGCCACCTTAAGTTTTATGAAATGGATGCCGTTTGTCGGACAAACAACTTATCAATATTTATGGGGGAAAACAGCGAGGACGGATCCAAAAGACGCAGCATTTTTTTTTTTTTTTACAAACATGTCCAACATATTTTTCTTTTTAAGTATTAGACTACTTTTAGTAGAGTATTAAAGGACATACCTTCCTGTCCAAGCTTATTTCACAAATTGACATGTGGAACGTCATCTATTCTGGGCTAGCTACAAGGTACGACTTGTTTTTCTTTAACAGGTGATATCACCAAATTCAGAGTAAATATTGTTAGTTTCAGTGCAGCCAACTTTATCTGAATGATCTGCAGCAACTTTATGCTCACTAGATGTGTGATGAATTAGAATGCTTAGTTTAAGATTAAAAATTCAATGCAGCACTGGCTGCTTAGTTGATGCCTCAACTCACTTGATCTGGTTGATGGCATGTAATCTGTCATCAGAAAAGTCTGCTCCATTTAGAAACCAAACAGAATTTATTTAGGGAATATAACATGCTAGGGCTGCACAAAATATTAAAGCTTTACCATTATTGTTTTATCACTGTTTGCAGTAATAATCAAACTTGTTTACCGTACTCCAATCTTCTTCTTCTTCTTTCGGCTTTTTCCCTGCGTTAGGGGTCACCACAGCGATCTAGTCGCATGAAGATTTGGCAGTTGTTTTTACGCCGGATGCCCTTCCTGACACAACCACAGACCACCGAGCAACCACAGCCCTCTGTGTGGAGCAGAGAGCTGATAATTTACCGTACTCCAATGAACTGTTCATATATAAAATGTTTTCTACTTTCTAATAAAACAACAGATGAATCAGATGGACTCTTGCTGTGCTAAATGCCCACATCCAGTTTAAATTATTTATGGTAAGATGCTAAAGCTTGTGACAAGTAGAGGTAGACATTTTCAGAAGGGCTAGCACAGAGTAAGAAACTGTGAGCCTATTGGAATTAATATTGACTTTACAATGTTTAACAGTTATATTGCAACAGCACATTTTCTAAATAGCATGCAACTCTCCAACGCAATAAAAAAACAATTGTTGCATTTCGATCCCCTATTATTTGTGTCTCTTATTTTGATTTGGAGCATCAAATGCTAACCGGCAGTGGTGGGCCTCCGACCGCTTTGGAGCGCTAATGCGCTAATCCGCTTATAGCGTAGCTAAATAATCTGTTAGCTTTACAGCGGATTAACTAACTTTTATAATTCATACGCGGATTTGCGCTATTTTTATTTAAAATGCAGTACCGCTAATAACTAATTATCTATCAGTAAAACCGAAAAAAACTTATTTACAGGCCCGGACGACTGCTAACAGACCATATCCTGTCAGCGCCGGATGTGGTCCGTGACAAAAAAGCGTCCCCTCAGTCTCTTTACTAGAGCGAGCGCTCTCAGTTAGCAGCCAGTGTGTTACTCTGCAGCCTTATTGCTTGTTTTCGAAGAGTCAGACGAAGAGTTTTTAACATGGAGGGTGAACTTATGGATGTTTCTCAGCGGCCTACGCGACGCGTCTGGATTTTTAAAAGTATTTCTCCACTGCCCTCTTCAAAATGGCGGCCGCGACGGCCACAGAAGATAAGGACTTTCCATGAAAACACGGTAAAAACAATTATTTCTTTGCTGAGAAAAAATATATTTCTTATCTGACTTTATAGCACAAGGTTTTTCTGAGCTTAACCGGTTCAAATGGTCAAATCTGCTGGATTAAAAAAATTATTTCGCCATTTGTCCTCTTCAAAATGGCGGCCGCCATTTTGAAGAGGGCAACTGGCGAAATATTTTTTTTGACCATTTGAACCGGTTAAGCTCAGAAAAACCTTGTGCTATAAAGTCAGTGACTTTATAGCACAAGGTTTTTCTGAGCTTAACCGGTTCAAATTAGGGGTGAACGATTAATCGCATTTGCGATTATCTCGCGATATGTTAAAACGTGATTCTCTAATCGCACGGGCTGCGATTTGACTGGTCACGTGACTTGGTAGTGAACCGCTCTGGCCGCGCGCAGCTCTGAATGGAGCAAGGAGGAGACTGCGCTCCAACACTGTTGCTTCAGGCTCGACAGAAGTCATAAAAGTTATAAATTCAGGTAAGTTAGCTTGTGTAAACGTGAATCTGAGCTTAGAGGCTGAAACACCGAGACCGCGAGCTGGTCACGTGACTTAGTAGTGGCCGCGCCGAGCAGCAGGAGCTCAGCTGAGCGAGCAAAACAGAGCAGGGCGGAGGAGGAGACTGTGCTCCAACACTGTTGCTTCAGGCTCGACAGAAGTCATAAAAGTTATAAATTCAGGTAAGTTAGCTCATTTAAACGTGTATCTGAGCTTAGACGCTGAGACACCGAGACTGAGCGCGAGCTGGTCATGTGACCGCCGGGTCTGTTTTGACGGTGCCCGGTTAGCAGCTAGCTCAGCAAGCTAACGTTCTGCGTGAAAAAGCGCATTAATTATCTGATTTAAAAAAAAAACAGTTGTGTCGTTAGTGATATGAATTAATACAGAACCAGTAAAAATAATCGCATTTTAAATCGCAATCGCAATTTATAGAAAGATAATCGCAATTAGATTATTTTCCAAAATCGTTCAGCCCTAGTTCAAATGGTCAAATCTGCTGGATTAAAAAAATTATTTTGCCAGTTGCCCTCTTCAAAATGGCAGTTAGCGTGTTAGCATTAGCGTCCGCTAGCATTGGTAATACATAAGTGCTTTTGAAATTGTGGACCTAAATAAATCAATAAGTGCTTTAGAAATAGCTGAACTAATTTTTGGATTAGCGTTGCCCAGCACTGCTAACCGGTAAATAGTAGTTATTATTGTTCCAATTTATACCCTTTTTTTGTCTTTCTAGAAGTATGTTGGTCATATTTGTAAAAAAAAAGAGACATTCACCTAACATTTTCAAGACTGAAATAATTTCATTCAAATGATTCTTTACGCCATAATTTCAATTTGATATTGATTAAGATAAAATAAAGCAGAAAAAGCTTCAGATTCTTGTTTGGTATGTTTGCCTTCAACAACAGCTGCAGACTTGGAGGCTGTGGCTTACTGCTGAGGACCGACTGTGACACACTGATAACTTTTATCAGAACTGGAAGGAGCCCAAAAATGTCCAAATGTTTTCTCTTCCAACACTTAAAAACACAGGAGGATTTCTTTCTTGTTTTAAGAGCAGATTAGGTTTGATAAGGGAGACCAGGTAAGGAGCAGCTACATTGTGATAGACAAGCATCGTACACAGAGCAAAGCAGAAGCACCGCCCCCTGTTGTAACAAAGGGGGGCCTCTTTTTACCTTAGGCATCGGCCCAGACTTGTGTGAGCGCACATGACCGAGTTGATCACGCACGCTTGCTGTACGAATGGACAGAGTGGAGCGACAGACTTTTTTGTTTTGTTCCTCAGTCTCCACCTCTGTCTTCGTGATCCATTGTGTCTTAGGTTACTTGATCTGAGTCACAATCGAAGTCAACCTGGTGGAATCAAATGTGGAGTCAAGAGAGCAACATGTTTATAGTCACAGGCACATCACTCAACCTGAATGTTTTCCCGAGGGCTGTCTTCATTCTTTAATGTTGTTTATAACTGAGCTAGAATCGCCAGGCGTTGTGTGTGAACAGGATTTATAACTTGGAGGCAGGGATTAGAAATTATTTGGGTTCGCTTAATTTTACATAAAGAAAAATAAGGACACGTGTTAGCACAATTGTCTTTAAGTACTGAGAAAATTTTAGCTTTGATAAAATCTATGGATGGGTATCGCTGACATAGAGAATTCAAGGATTCAAGGTTCTTTATTTGTCATTCGCAACCCATGTTGTGGATAATGATACAATAAAAACAAGTCAACTGTTGCACGAAATTTTAATGATCAAGTCAAGGTGTTTGGCAATAACTCAATGTCTGTGAGGTTAAACGGGTAGAAAGAGGTTAAATCAAAAGGTAATAGACTACAGATCTTGTGTTGCTTACTCATAATGTAATTGTGAAAGAAGCATTTCATCATTAGAGATGACACGTTGAACTGAGGAGTTTATTTCCTAAAATGAAAACCCAAACTAACTTTTTATGAACTCAGAAACCTATTTGCATATTGCATTGTCAATTTTACATTAAATACATTTAATGTTAACTGGCTGACACACTACACTACTAGCTTTTCAATGTACTAAGTTTAGATCAATTTTATTAAATGTTTTGTAGATAACATCTTAAATACCGTACATATAAAAAGTATTTTTGTAGTTTTCTTTTTTTTTAAACTAAAAATTAATTGACCAAGTTCTACATGAGAAAATTCAGATTAAAGGAGGCGGGTTTCTTTTGTTGTTTCCTGGTAATTTTGAACAAATTCCAGGATTTTATTTTAAAGTTTCACTTGCTCAAACATTTTTATTGAAGACGACATCAGTAGATTGGAGCTGCTGAAGTAAAAAACTTGTACTAATTTGACAGTTCTAGATACCCATCCCTAAGAAAATAAAACTACCGGTAATAGCTGAATTAACGGGAGAACCTCCATTATTAACAATGAGGTAAGAAACATTTTCAGCTGAGTTAGGACGACAAATTCATTTCAGAACCACCTTGTGATAACTTTTTATCAAACAACACTGAAACAGAACAACTGTCTTGTATTAAAAGACTAAAAACAGGAAACAACCACCAAGTCGAACACTTAGAAGCAGCAGCTGAACGTGGTCTGATGGATTAGAGAAATGATTAAAGGATTGGACAAGAATGTAAAGAAGGTCAGGGTGGAAAACTGATGACATTTGTTTTGATGTTTGTGTAAAACAGTAAGATACTGTATGTCCTAACAGCAGGCAATACTGAAAACACACTTTTCTTTCTTTCTAGAATACTATTCTAGCCAGGGCAGCATGGCAACTTGGTAGAGCTATTGATCGAATCCCGGCTGGGAATCTTTCTGGGTGGAGTTTGCATGTTCTCTCCATGCATGTGTGGGTTTTCTCCAGGTACTCCGGTTTCCTCCCACATACCAAAAACATGCACATTAGGCTGACTGGTAACTTTAAATTGTCCCTAGGTGTGAGTGAGAGTGTGAATGGTTGTCTTGTTTGTCTCTACATGTCTGTGATGGACCTGTTCAGGGTGTACCTTTCGTCTCGCAGTCTTCTTCTTCTTCTTCTTTCGGCTTTTCCCTTTTCAGGGTTTGCCACAGCGAGTCATCCTCCTCTACCTCACTCTGTCCTCTGCATCCTCTGTCCTCACTCCAACTACCTCCATGTCCTCTTTAACTGCATCCATTACATCTCCTCTTTGGCTTTCCTCTTTACCTTTTTCCTGACTGCAGCATTTCTAACGTCCTACCAATATACCGTATTTTCCGGCCTATAAGTCGCAGCTTAAAAAAAAAAACTAATTTTCATGTTCTGCGACTTAATACAGCGAAGCGACATATTTAGGGATTTTTTCCCATATTATTAGACCAATTTTTGGCTGAGATATGAAAGTTTCCAATCATTCTGACGAAAAAATGGAGCAGTACCACTTTCGGCCGCTAGGATCCACCGACCGTTCTCAGCTCATGTTTCCGACAGCAGACTCATCTGGTCGGACTCACTCTGTCGCAGCACGGCCTCCTGCTCTCTGGAGGTCTGAACTACTGTTACCTCAGTGTTTGACTGTTAGCAAAATAGCTCAAGAACCACATGACAGATTTTGATGAAACTTACAGAAAGTAATCACTGGATGGACATTATAAGCTTTATGAGATGTTTGAGCTAAAATTCGATTTATTTATAATTTATTTTCACAGCGCATGCGCGCCGCACGTTTGGAAGACCGTCAAAGCAAAACAATTTAAATCCAGCTGATTTGAACATTACGTTAATTTTTAAAGACCGTGTAAAGTGAATTTCAATATTTTCTTAAATAAACATTATAAAAGTCATAATTGTAATGTTGTAAATGAGTAAAAAGTCTCAAAATTGTAGCTCAATTAATTTTGGAGTTATAGATAAAACTGTGTATAAAGATATGTCTTTTTCAGGATTTTTTAGGAGTGGTTTAAACGGGACCGCGTTTCGTCACGCGGTCCTCATTAGTATAGCCCCACCCCCTGCAGCTCCAGCCGTATAAATTCGCCTCGGTGGAGCCGTTCACTCGCGAATCGCAGATAGCATCAGATAGCAATAGCATAGATATTTTGTTCATTGTTAGCTAGCTAATCAATTATGCCTCGTTCGTGCATCTTCCCTGGATGTCGCAATGGTCAGGGCACCCGTACAAATCATAACATGTTTTTATACCGCGTGGTTTTATACCGAGTATCTGTAGTGCCTGGATAGGTCAATGGATAAAGCGCTTGCCTTCCGTCCCAAACTCCACGGGTTCAATTCCCGCATGGTACAACTCTTTTTTTTTTTTTATTCATTCCAGATTAAAAACACACAAGAAAACTATTTACAAAAACAGCGTAACTCTTGGAAAAAGTAACTGCTGTTACAGAATTCAGATAAAAACAGAGCAGGTTTACTGGCTCTGCTGTCTGCCTCTCCACTGTGGGACACGAGCAGGACACGAGCGCAGCTGCGCTGAAACCACGCCCACGCACTGACACGCCCCCAGCGTTCCAGGGCAAGGCAAAATCATGTTTTTTCATGATTTTTGAGACTTAATTTTATAAGGTAAACAATGTTTTTAATCAGTCAGATTTATATGGGTGATTAATAACACATATTTATGCCATGTGACAAACTAAAAACACATATTTAATTTCACTTTACACGGTCTTTAAAGGAAAAGTTCAGCTCAGAAACTCTTTTGCTATAATGTCAGCAAACAAACATATATATATTTTTAAGGTGTTTATCTTGTTAAATTTTAAAGAAATGAAGCTTATCCGCTCGCTGCGCGTGCACCCAGCACCAGTGTTGGGAATGTTACTTCAAAAAAGTAATTAATTATAGTTACTAGTAACTGAGTTACTGAATTACTCACCTATAAAAGTAATTAGTTACCAGGGAAAGTAACTATTGTTTGTTTGGTTGGTTTAAGTTTAGATATATCTACAAATTTTAAGTAGAAATAATTACAGCACCTCAACAGAACATGACTGGTTGACATACTATACTTCAAGTTTTTTCTTCATTGCAAAATACAGGTTAACAAAATAATATAACAATTGTGTTTTCAGCTCTATGTACACCCTGTACTGTTCAAGTGTTTTCTTAGAAATAAAAGTAAACAGTTAAAATAAGTGCTTTGTAGTGTAAAATAAAATCAAACCCTCACACAACTGGTTCTTCAAGAATTTTCTTAAAAACAAAAGAACCATTTTCACAATATGAAGTACTTTTAAAACAGTACTGAAAAGCTGAATTACCTGAGCAGTTGATGCTTCATCAGATCAGATTACGACGGACGTAGACGCTCCGGGACATAATGTACACTTCACATGCACGTTCTTGCCTTTTACCTCAAGGAGAGTAAAGTAATTTCTGTATTTCCACTTTGAAAACGCCAACTTTCCCTCCAGACTCGCCATTGCTGCCAGACTTCTGTTTCAGCAGCGTGTGTGAGCTCAACAACAAAACCGATTGGCTGACCTCTGCCTGACACTCTACCTTAGCCAATCAGCATCATCCTTACTGTTTCGCCCCTCCCTCCCCTCTGCTCCCACGTCTATGCTCCTACCCTTCCTCCCCTCTGCTTCCTCCCCCTCCACCCTCGCTCACCAAGGGGAAAAAACGTAAACAAACAGCACGAGAGCCTGCGCGCGGAAGACTGAAAGTAACGTACCCCCATTTAGTGTTTGTAGCGGCAACGGCGTTGTAACGATAGACATAGTAACTACTTAGATTACCCGTTAATGAAAAAAAGAACTCCGTTTGTAACGCCGTTTATTTGTAACTCCGTTATTCCCATCACTGCCCAGCACCGACGTAGCAAAACTATTTTTTAAAATTCAGCTGATTTGACCATTATGTTCATTTATTAAGGAAAAGTTCAGCTCAGACACATCTTTGCTATAATTTTCAGCAAACAAATAATTGTTTTTAAGTGTTAATCTTGTTAAAGTCCTACCATGCACGGTACATGTGGCCATGTCGCAGCCAATCCATTTTGGGCAAAACACAGGCCCACATTTCCGGGTTGTCACCGCTAACGCGTAACGTGCCAGCGGTGACGCATAATAGATGCGACCTACAAGGCGGTGCGACACGTTTATGGATTTTTCCACTTTATTGGACATAATTGGACTAATGCGACATATAGGGCGGTGCGACTTTTAAGCCGGAAAGTACGGTACCCACTGTCCCTCCTCTGGACATGTCCAAACCATCTGTCTGGTCTCCAACATTATCTTCCAGTGGTTCAACATGTGCTGTACCTCTGATGATCTCATTCTTATCCATCCTTGTCACGCCCACGGAGAACCTCAACATCTTCATTTCTGCCATTTCCAGTTCTTTCTCCTGTCTTTTTGTCAGTGCCACCGTCACCAAACCATAAGACATAGCTGGTCTCACTATTGTCTTCTAAAATTTTTCTTTGAGCTTTGCTGCCACCCTTTTGTCACAAATCACCCTTGAAACGTTCTTCCATCCACTCCATCCTGCCTGGACTCTCTTTTGCACCTCACTCCAGTAGAGGTAACGGCACACTATGTTACTAATGCTAGGTTGAAGCCATTTATCCTGTGGCTATAGGGCTACAATCTCCGCTTGGCCGGAAGTAGCAGTAACAGTACAGTACTAGTAGTGTGGGTGTGGGGGTGTGAGCATGCCGAGCCGCATGAATGAACATCAGCATTGAATGTCAAAACAGAAATAAGGTGAATTGGGGAAGATGTTAAAAGGTTGACGACTACATTTATTTTTTAAAATTAAAAAAAAAAGATGGAGGAAAAGATGAAGGCATTACTGAAAAAACAGAACAGAAGACATATGCTCTCACTTACCACATGACGCTCTATGTGCTGGCGGCAGAGGCAGTGGGTGGATTTGTCTGTTAGTTTTCTTGGGCTTACGGGTCCAACCATTTCCCCTCCTCTTTCTTTGCCTCCTAGTAGATGAACCAGCCACAGGAGAGGAAATATCTGAAAACACATGGAACACATTTAATTGAATGATTTGAACAATATCAGCAAAACTAATTCCTTTTGGGCATTTTGTGTTACAATTTTAAAGCTTACTGTTCCATGTTTAACTGTTTTTTGCTAACTTAATAATAAAAGAATGATGGCAAGCATAAACTATGGTATGAATTAATCATGTACATGTAACACACACACACACAGAAAAGGATGCAACCAACTTTACTGTCTCAAACCCACAAATATTAGTCTTAAATGGTTAAGTTCAGTTCTGCTAGTGGACAGTGCACTTACCAGTTGTTAATTGTTGTGTGAAAGATGGAAGTGGCATTTCTGTTGACCTGCAAGTATGTTGTAGTCCAAACACCAACTCTGAGTTATCTACCTCATACCTAAGTCCAATTATTTCTGGAGACACTGAAAAACAAATGCATACCTGAATTATTATGCCAGTAAAATAAAAACAAGAGATGAAGGAAAGTTTCTGAAAGGGTGTGACAGAGCAGCAACAGTCATCACAAAGATCTTGGGTTCAGTGTCTCACCCGTTCTCCTTCTTTTGCAGGACACTAAGGGCAGCAGGTCGTGGCGGGTAAGAACTCGTAGTAGTTGAAGCAGTGGCTCTAGGTTACCATCACCGAGGTATCCTCTTCTCTCAAGCTCTAGTAACAGCTCAAGACCACTCTTAAGTTTTGAGTCCACTAATGAAGGCTGGGATCCCTTAGGCTTTATCCGCCTCCACATTTTCAGCAGTTGTGGACTAGGTGCCACGCCTGAGTCCTCTGGATTATCTTCAATAGGTTCAACTGTCCAGCCTGTTGGATCAAGAGGGTGTGGTGCAGGGTAGGTTTCATTCAGAAGGAAAGATAGAACTTCAATGTCCGTCTCTGTTAGCTGAGACCCAACTACTTCAAAGAGCTCATGGAGAGACAACATCCCATAGTAGTTTAGGCACTCCGTTTCATCCCAGTGGAGCGAGTCCCTGAGCATGTACACCGGGGAATACACTGCAGCCATAGTTTGGGACTTTTCACGTTCTCTCCTGTGCTGAAACTGTAAAGGAGTACAGTATAAAAGATTTACAAACACTAAAACACATTTTTGACACACTGATAAAAAGACAGTGCAGCTAAGGCAAACTTTTCAGCATCCAATTCATAATAGTACATGAAATATACAAACGGCTCAAGACTAGATTTTTTTTTCTCCATTTACCCTTTATTTATACAGGTGGTCTCATTGAGCCACGATAACTCATTTTCAAGAGAGACCTGTTTAGGGAGCAGATGGTGGGGGTTAAGGGCCGTGCTCGGGGGCCCAGAGTGGGGCGAATGAGGGTGGAGGCAGGTGTGGGTCTTTCACCGTTTCCACCCACATTTTGATGTTGTCGGTACCGGGGCTTGAACCGGCGATCTTCTGATCACAGGCCCACCGTCTCTAACCTCTGCGCCACCACTCCCCAAATAATAATAATGAACATTTTGACAAAACAAACAGCTTCCATGACATTTATGATTTTAATTTGTGATACTAGTTTGGTGTGTTTTCTTATTCCTTACAACAGTTGTGCAAAAAGATATGCTGCTAACTGTAATTCATGGACCTTATCTTAAGCTCCCAACTTGGTGTTTCACGGCTCAAAGCTTGAAAACCAGAGTTACAATGATGGGTTTAATGAAGTTTTCAATTACTGTAGTCAAATACAAAATGTTGAATTGTGGCTTGTTTCTTTATCCAGAATCACAGTTTCCACATTAAATGTGGCATATCTATATGAAAAAAAAAGCTACGTCTGGTCCTCTGGACATCAAAAACAAAACAAAGCAAACAGTTTTTTTTTATGTCCAGAGGACCAGACTTAAGCTTTTTTAGATTTTTCTACCTGGATTATTGAGCATGCATCAGGGTAAATGTAGCATAGCTACATAGCTTAGCTAATGTGGATGAAACACATTAATTTCTGTTCTGAAGCGGAATCCTACCTTTTTTCCGTCTTCAGCTGGACGTCGTTTGGACACACTCGACACTAAAGCTCGGCTGTGTTGACGTCTTGTAAAAAATTTGCACCAAACCACCAGCTGAGATAAAGATACGAGTCGTTCCTCCGACGTCCAGTAGTGGGGCTAATGTCCACCCGTGGCAAATTTACGTAACCTGTCACGTTTTCTATGAAGGGAAAAAAAAAAAACACGGCCATTAAATACCCAACCAAGACAGCTGCTAAGCTGAATAATTAAACTCAATTTTACACAGAAATATGCAGTTTTCTTTATAAGTGCATCAGGAGGACACTTGTTTATGCTACGATGTTCCGCTAACAACAACGCCCCTTTTCTGTTTTTAACAAACTAGCATATACCTTCCTTGACTTGTTTTGCACGACGAGCCTTAAAAACATGAACCGTACGGTATAATGGTACGTTTTTAAAAAATGCTTTACATTTCAAGCGCACAATTTGATCAAATACCGTGAATAACAGCAATTCAGCGTCCAGGGATTGTATCCTTTCTTTCGCTGTGGGACCTAGCAACTTCCACAGCGCCACGTGAGCCGTAACAGCAACGCCCACAACGCTCGGAAACCGACCAATCATAGCCTCCGAGCTTGTTGCGTGACGTAAAGTCACGTTTCATCCATCGCGGATCTGCGGTCAGTTTTGATCAATCTGCTAGTTCCGTTTTGAGCAGCTACAACCATAGATATCTTATATAGAACATCTATGGCTACAACAACCGTGTGAGGTATTTGTCCCATAAATATTACATGTTGTAACAGCACTTTCAGGCGCCCATTATAGAATTAAATTAAAGCGAATTTTAACGTCATTGATTCAGCTGTGTAATGTATATTTTGTTGTGCCCAGTAGGTGGCGCTGTCTGGAATGAGTGAAGTAGGAAGTTTTTTTTCTTTACCAGCCACATCACTTCCGTAATCTTCGAACAGCAACAAAGGAGATCAGATTGTCTTGTAAAACTTCTTCTATGTAAGTGCCGACATTCAACTAATTATATATATATTTAAAATTGACAGTTAGGGCAGTAACGTTGTTATTTCAGAAAACATTAGAACAATTTATCCGCCTGGAACAAAAATGAACGTAAACATTAGTAAAAGCTAGTTTTCGTCTGTAATCGAGTAAATTTGTTTATCAACATATGTGTACATTTTATCAGCTTGAATGATTGTATATATTAAAACGCTATGATTTGGTAGCATCGGTTTCTTGCATGTCCTGTTTGTTTAGTGATGTGGCAAAAGCACCAAGCCCTGTTCCACTGGTTGCTGCACTTTTTGCTTTTTTATTTATTTATTTACTTGTTTTGTTTTTATGAAACGTGTTTGAAGGACAAGCTATAATGAGCACATACAGTCGCAACTTTACACTTGTCTGAGTTTTTTATTTTTTTGTGACGGTTTATACAGAAACCTTTACGTTTATGTAGTATAATTATTCTAAATCATTCTTCTAAAATAAATTTAAACTGGTAGATGAATGTGTTGATCTGTTTTGATTTAAATCACGAGTTTTAGGGTCTCAGAGTGATTTGTTATTGTTGGTAATAAAAGTTTTGATTAAAAAACTGACATTGATGATAATCAAAATGGCAAAATTTGATTTTTGTTTTTGCTCCATTTCCAATCCTTTACAAAAGTTTTGAAATCTAATTTCTACTTACAGGTATCCAGATTTTATAGTGGGTAAAAAATGTAAGTGATTTTTGATCAATTAGTCCTTTCTGTTTATTTCTTTTACCTGGCCACCACGGCAGCAAATTCTGCAGTGTTTGAAACAGAACATGAGCAGTGGAGGACAAGAATAAAAAGATAGCCAAACTCAAAACAACAAATAGATAACTTATAACTTATCTGTATCTCAAGTTATGTCCTTGAGAACCAAGAAAATAAAGCCCAGCACACGGGACTTGACAATTTATTATTTGCCAAGTCTTGTGCTATTTGCGCTTTTGCAACTCATTTTATTGGTGTTAAAAATAAAATACTATTTTATATCCCTGTTATCTATGATCAAAGTTTTGGAACAAATCATGTCTTTAAAGTACCGGTATACTGTTCAAAATGGTTCTCTACTACCGTAAGTTATCTGATGCACGCTAATCAAACACCAGTTCATCCCTTGAATTCAAGAGCCTTTTTATGCGTGAGTGATTCATAGGTCAGAGATGAACAGTTTAACAAACAGAAGACATTACTCTAAAGTAGTCAGCTACTGGTCTTGACTATTTTAACACTATAGTCTTAGATCACTTAAAATGACCAGAAAGTCCTTTTTGATTATCTTAAAATGACTTGGACACTAAAATATTTTGGACAAGTGTATTAAAATGTTTGCAAAATATTATTAAAATATATTTCTTTAGTTATTGTAACCTCTTTCTAATTTAGAAACCATTGATACCAATCATTAAACAGTGCATTTATCCTTTTAAGATCATAAGCTACACACCTATATGGCCATACACTGGATATATTGCTATAATATGAAAATGAATCAGTCAAAGGAAATTGTTTTCATAAATGCGTCATTTATTTATTTATATTTTAATTTAAACAGAAAGTTTTTTTCAATGCTATCTGGAGTGCCAAAGGGGGAGAACGTTCAGGTAGACATGGACGGCAAGGCTGGAGATCTGTTCAGTGCTGAGGATGCTCGTCCAACTGGCACAGGAGGCACTGGAATGCTGTCAAGGCATGAGCTTTTACTTTTCATCGCATGTGCACACATTGTCTATATTATTGCTAATAATCAGATGGCTTTTGATCATTAATACTTCAAATATTATTTGTCATCATCTCAACACATTTCCTTATTCACTTGGTTGTTATCTTACTTTTGTAGGCTCCGGCTCCCTAAAGGCATCTCAGCCAGCGTGGCCAAAGAGTGGTTCGACAGGCGCAGGCTGTCCATTCGACCGTGGGCCAGTTTTGTAGACCAACGCAAGTTTTCAAAGCCTCGAAACTTTGGGGAGTTGTGTAAGAGGGTGGTGAAAAATGTGGAAGTTTACAACAGCAACTATACCTTCATATTTCTGGGTCTCATCCTGTACTGCATGTAAGACCTACAATCAGTTTGATTTAGAAAGTTTTTATTTTTTGCTATCAGGATTTTATTCACATCATCTGTTCTCATACACTCATAAAAACAAACAAACATAGTTTTTCATAGATCTTGTGGTCACTATATCATAAAAATGCTTTGATTGAAATAATCTAAACAAATAATCAGTAAACGAATGCCTCTTTTTTTAACACCAATCTGATTGTCCCGTTTATCTTTCTGCTCTTCAGTATCAGCTCACCCATGCTGCTGATTGCATTAGCTGTGTTTGCTGGCGCCTTCTACATAATCCACCTCAAGTCTTTGGAGTCCAAACTGGTTGTTCTCGGTGAGTAACGTTTTCACAAAGGCCTTGCTAAATGTATCTGATGAAGTGAATGCTTCAATATTTGTAATATTCTTGTCACCCAGGCAAAGAGTTAACTGTTCCTCATCAGATGAGTCTGGCTGGACTCATCTCTCTGCCTGTGTTCTGGTTGGCTGGAGCTGGAGCTGCAGTGTTTTGGATTCTTGGTAAGCTAAGCAACAGTACTTCTGACACGTGTTACTGTTCTGGGTTTGCAGGAGCCTTGTTTTTTTTAAACACCCATTGGCTCATTTACTAACTTTTCCTGCTGATTCGGTCTGTATATCAAATAAAATGACAAATCTAATTTTATGCACCTGTTTGTTTGTTCAGCACTTTGGTGTGGACTTGCTCCTGTTTAAAGTGCTTTATAAATAAAATGGTATGGTATGGTATGGTGAACTACTTACCGTAATTCTTATTCACTCTGTTCACACCTATTTTTCTTTCTTTTTTTGTCTCAGGAGCAACGCTGTTTGTGATTGGTTCTCACGCTGCGTTCCGAGAGCTGGAGGGATCAGACTTGGATGAACTCCTCATGGAGCCCGTGTAAAGAGCCAGGTGGTCCACCGGCGGGTGCTGGTTAACGATCACTCATCTTTTTGACCCTGTGATTGAGTCATTTTTAAGTGTTTGGTGTCAAATTGCTCTGAGACTTGTTTCCCTGCTTTATCTGGGTTCTGTATTCTTTATATTTACCGTAGGGCATTGTATCAAGACAACACCTTATTTTGCATGATAAATGAACTTTGTTACACACATTTGTTCACATAACTTGCACATATGCACAAATAATGAATTTCTTAATCATTAAAGCACATTACCTGTCAGATTTGCCTTTGCATATTTTTAAACCCATGATGCCTCTGGTTTGTGTCTTGTTGGGATGTACCCAGGTACAACTTTTATATATTTTCTGATTTAGACACAAAATCTTGCTGAATTAAATCTATACATATATACATATATGATAACTAATTTCCACAAATCAAATCCCATTAAAAATTGTAGGATAATGTCTGTACATCATGCAGAAGTTTGTTTTTAATTGAAGAAAATGCATACATTAATTTGAGATAATCTTCTAGAATCTAGATGTTTTTTTTTTGTTTTTTTTTATTATTGGCATTTTTGTGTTGGATAAAATATGCTGCTGATTTTCTGCATTTCTATTAGATCTGCGTGGAACATTCTGATCTGAAAGGTCATGGAAAACACGTTTTAGAAGTTCAGTATTTGTTTTACATTTTATGTAAATTGAGTGTTTTGTATTTAAAATACAAAAGTGCAATAAACTGTTACTGATCATATTGAGGCCTTTTTAAATTTTTAATCCTGGTTAGGTCTGTTTAAGATGCAGTTGCCATCTGTTTGTGCATGCGTGGCTGTTGCACTGCACTTTGTGGCCCTCAGTACCTATTGTAAATATTTTTTATTATTCTGCTCCAGTGTGAATGCACAGTGGAATAAGACGGAGCCAAACCCATGATTTCTCTCCTCACTGTGTCTCGAGCACACCAAAACTGCACGTTTACCAACCCCCTTTTGTCTCCCCCCTTCATGTGACCCCTGTGACCTGTGCTCTGTGACATCGCAGCTAAAGGACCCCATGCTCGAGTTGCCATGGCAATGACCTTGGAGGGTCCCAGTCAGACGCGCACTCGTCCTTAGAAACACTCGCTTACACACTGCGGCAAAGCCAAGCGATCGATATTCTATTATATGTAGGGTGGCGAAGGGAGGGGGGCGTTGGAGAGAAGGGGAGAGGAGAGTCGCACTGCAGCGAGCTCACTGCAGAGACACGGGGGAAATTAGAACAAGGGTGAGGGCGAGAGGATGTTTGTCAGCGAGAGTGACAGAAAGTGTGCGTTTAAGCTGGAAACTGTCTTTGGGAGGTGGTGGATTGGTCCCAGAAAGTTTTTGATTCCCAAAAAGGATGTGTGCTGAATTATCACTGATTGTGTCTTCCACATTGTAAAGGCTTATATCTATTTACCTAATGTGTAAAAGATGGAAAAAGAGAGGCTTATTTTAAAATAAACGATACTGAGGAGGCACAATTTGCTCACTAAAGGGAAATGACAATAGACATACAGTATAGATCATTTAAACACGGAAATTTTTGTTGTGTGTGTGCATCATTCTCACCCTCTCACATGTTCATGTGGACAGGGATGAACATTTAGAGCAGACACTGTTTTTGGTGCAATACCCTGATCTGCTGCCAACTCTCCCTGCTATAACAGTTTATGCAGATTGAAGGTGGCATCTCCTCCAATTTCTGTTAAGTAGTTTCTGCTGTTTTAGACGACGCTCAGGTTCTAAAATTATGATCACAAACTGGCAGCGTGCAACGGTAATTTACATCATATATTAAAGAAAACTGACCATTTTCAGGTGTTGCAATAGAAAAACAGCTGGGGGGCAAAAAAGGTAATGGGATGAAAATGTGTCAAGTGTCCTGCACTGGATTCAGCTCCAATATGATTCAGTAGAATTAAAAATATCTAGAGTTCTTTTGTTGGAAATTATAAATATCTTGACATTAAAATTACATTAACTTTATCACTAAAAATAACACCCATGATCTGTTGTTGAACCATAATAAAGTAAGAAGTATTAGAAAGCATAAGTAGTAAATAAAATAAGAAAATAGCTCAGAACAAAGGCAAAGACAAACAGGTCTGGGTTGTATTAAATGTTCTAGATGTTTTATTGGTGTTGGTTGCATTTATTTGACACACATTTTCTACTAGTTGTGTATTTTATTTCTTCAATCTCAACTTTTTCAGCCACCAGAGACCGTTGGCCCTTCACTGGTCTCCACAACACATACGTGCACACACAGATCTGGGCCGGACTGGTCAAATATCCGAACTGGACCCAGATCCGGTCCAGCAAATAGGCCCCAGGCACATGGACTCAATTGTCATCCACTCACCATATCACAGCACAATTCACCACATCATACCTGCACACATGCAGTGACAGGAACCTGAAGCCTTTTGGTATAAACAACCTGAAGCCCTGCTTTGCTGTTACACTTTAGCCTCCTGAGAAACCAGCAAAAATGAACCAAAAAACAAATGAAATACTGTACAAAAAAAAAGAGACAGATATCCTCATTTTTAATATTCAAACCAATATTGTAAATGGCCTTCATGAATGCATCTCTCTCGCATTGTTTCTCAACATCATTTTTATTGTTTCATTTAAATTCAGTATAGAATTGTATAGATTTCCTAGAGCACACAGAAAGATTGAGTTGTCTTTACCAACACGGGAGAGAGAATGTACTGTATTAGTTATTAACAATTGACAATGGTTCACACTGTGCACACAAACAGAGACAAATGGGGCAGGAGGAAAGGGAGAGAAGAGTGTGAGAGACAGAAGAGGGAGAGAGGGAGGACAGGACACCATGGGGTGTTCTCTGTTTAGCCTAAATGAAGGAAAGCAGTTCTCACACACCTTCTCTCCCACATCAGAAATAAAAAAAACATAAAATCATCCAAATCCCTCCCACTCCACATATTAACAAAATAAAAAACAACAACACTGTGGCCGTGGAGAACAGAGAAAAAAAAAACGGAACATGGATGCAGTAAGATCGCCGGGGAAAGGACCACTCTGCGGGTCCTCCACAAACAGGAAATGGAGGCGAGAGGTGGCAGTCGATGTGTCGGCGGTCAAATCACACTGATGTTTTTAATCTGTGTGTGATTGGGGGCAAGCAAAGGGTCGGCAAGGGAAAGCAGAGGGAAACGGAGGTGTACAGAAAGACAGCAGAGGAGAAAATGGGAAGAAGGAGCTGGATGGTCCTTTTCGCAGAGCATTGACACTCCCTTTGTATCTTTAGTTCATTCAAATCTACATACACAATATGCAGCTGCCGTTTGGTAGATATATTGGTTTAAGTACACAGCAGTGAGAGGACACATGCAAAGAGTATCATAGGAGGTAAGGAGAAAGAGCGCAGGTCAATGTAGAAAGTTGTAAAGGTGCTTTTGCTGTTTTTAATCTTTGGGGCAGTTGTGATGAAAATTGCTTCAAAGCGGTTTTTGTCTTTAAAAGGGAAGGGGCATCTGGAGATGTATCTTGCCAAGGATGGAGTGACGGGGGATAAACGTATGAATAGAAGATGTAAGAGGCTTGAGCGGAGGTGCTCTGATGATCAATAGTATGTCTCCCTTTCCACCCAACCTGGAGCGCAAATGAGAAAAGCAGACGAATGATCACAATTAATCAAAAGGTGTTTTCATTAATGTGCAAACTCATGATGTCGGCTTCAAGATGCAACGTGCCTCTAAAAGTAAAGCTATCATAATTTAGAAACATAATCAATATTTAGTTAGTTTTATTGAGACAGATTCAAGACACTTTGCAAAAGAAGGTCAGATTAGAGCTCTAGAGGAAAATGGTTTCAATCAGGAGCACACAGCAGCAGATGATGACGATTGCATCGCTGTGCTTGACCTGCCGGTCCTTCTCTTTCCTAAAATCAGGACAGCATTCAGTGGGCATGTTGAGTTAGAAAAATACAAACAGCTTCTGAGAAACCGTTTGAACATGTTCCACTGCTTTAAACAGAGAACGACCAAATTACAGGCGTTTGTGTAGTTGCAGCTGAATTTAATGAAGAGAAAAAATAAAAACCTTCTCAACTAAATGACAACAGAGCTGTGATTTCTTAAAAGTAGGGCATGTCAAGTACAGACTTTCTGTACGACTAAAACACGCATCTATGAAGAAGCATTTGTTTACGGGGAGTTAAAGAAGATAAAGACTCACCTCCAGGGTGTCGGCGAAGGATAAGTTTTCGTACTTCATCGTAAACAAAGATGAGAAAACTATAAGGAAATGCACAAAACCACCAGGAAGGCCTGTGGACAAGTCAAGAGAAGCCAAATGAAGTAAGCAGATGACTTGATTATTTTATATTCATGGGACACATTTGACTCTGAGACTTACTTTAGAGGATACATCCTGAGGGCCACATCCATGCCTGGGCAGTAAGACAGGAAGGCAGCTAGGGCTGTCTCTTCAAACAGGCCGAAGATCAAGATCTTGTTCCTGAGTGCAGAAACGCAACGAATATTAGTAAAAAAATAATCCACACAAAAACCAAGATGTTAATTTGGACAATATTTGTGCTATTTGCAGTTAGTGAAACAAAAGACGGCAGGTGTCCAGGACATGTCTGGAGTCTAAAAGAAGACGTGCAAGTATTTGGATGCAGCTCTTGGACTCACCTCATGCCCTGCTGGAACACTGAGTTACGTCTGGTCTTGCAGATGATGAGATCGGCCCACTGCACTACGACGATGCTGACAAAGAAGGCTGTGTGACATGTGAACTCCACAATCTTCCTTTGTTCATATGTCTGAAGAGGAAGGAGATGACCAACAAAATGTGAGACCAACTGGAGAAAAAAAAACACACTACGTACAAACACACAAAAGCTACTTACCCATTGCTGCCCATAGCTGTCTTCTAGATCATTGTAACTACGATCATCCCAGTTGAGCCTGATGCCCAGCAGGGTGCCGGGCAGGAAACCATTTTCAGCCAGAATGACAAAGTAGCTGAAGAAGCCTCCCAGAGCCTGGATCATACCTGTGGAAACATACACACAGACCTTTAATCTTTAAATCTGGAGACAGGTCTGAAAAGTAAGCAGGTGTTGTTTTTTTGTGATAATACGGAAGAACAATCCTAAAACCAGATCAAAAAAGAATTCACAGCCTGGATCAACAGTTCACGTACCAATTTGTCCATAAGCAATGCTGATAAGTCTCTCGTTCACAAGCTTGTCCCTGAATGGGTTCCTGGGCTGGCGCTTCATGATGTCGCTCTCAGCTGTTTCATAAGCCAAAGAGATGGCTGGAACCTTTTGAACGAGCAGGAAATGTGAACTTTAATTCTCATATAGATGCCAAACATTTTATTAGTAAAATCGAACAGCGTGCGTTTGATCATTTCTCACCATGTCAGTTCCCAGATCAATACAGAGAATGGTGATGGTTCCTAGAGGTAGAGGAATGTTGGCTATGATAAAGAATAGGAAGGGAGTGATCTCTGGGATGTTGCTGGTTAATGTGTAGGCAATGGACTTCTTTAGGTTATCAAAGATCAGGCGGCCTAAAGGAGGAAAAAAATAGACAAATACAAAAATAATCAGAGATGGGCCTTTGAAATGATATACAATATTCTCTTAATTCTTTTCAGGGAGAAACTTCCCTTTACAGTCTCATCTAACTCAAAACTAATTTCCATTCTGTTCCTACAATTAATGTTCTTGTTATAAACACAATTGATTTATTGCTTCTAATCCTTCAGCTCTGTCCATTCCTACCTTCTTCTACTCCGGTGACAATAGAGGCAAAGTTGTCATCCAATAGGATCATGTCTGCAGCCTGTTTGGACACGTCAGAGCCTGAGATTCCCATGGCAACACCAATGTCGGCTTTTTTCAGTGCAGGAGAGTCATTCACACCGTCACCTGTCACAGCCACGATGGCACCCTAAGAAGGATGAGAAGAGATGGTAAGGTTAGTCACAAAAAATAATTGTTATTCGTCAAATTCCACATTCAGCAAGGTTATCCTGTTTTAAAAAATCCACCTGAAGCAGTTATCATCAGAGCTAAAGTGCATGCTCACATCAACATTTTCACAATTACATATATTTTTCAAATCTTACAAAAAAAAAACATATGTACATTTCTAACTACCGTATATGTTTTCATGTAAAGGCTGTTGATGCTTCAAAAGTTAGCCCATCGCTTCACTGGAGAGTTTCATTTGGTGGATATCTAGCGCCCTCTACTGTTGATCAAGTAGAGTACCGACTGTTTTTCCAGCCAAAGTCAGATCTTTCATTCAAGCCAGTTTATTAAAACAATGTCAAAATGCTCCAACCTGTCTCTGGCACCCTTCTACAATGATGAGTTTCTGCTGTGGGGAGGTTCTGGCGAACACAATCTCTGTGTGATTCCTCAAGATGTCGTCCATCTGGTCCTGAGACAAATCCTTCAGGTCGGAGCCATGAATCACACAGGCTTTGGCATCCCTGAACGAAAACAGTACAAGCTTATAATTCTTATCTTGGTGTCTTATTGAAGGCTGTGTATTTGTTTAGTGTGCATTTTTCTGTAAACCTTCCTCACCTGGGGTTGACCTGGCCCACAGGTATGTTGAGACGAGCTGCGATGTCCTCCACTGTTTCATTGCCCTCTGAGATGATGCCTACTCCCTTGGCAATAGCTTTAGCTGTGATTGGGTGATCACCAGTGACCATAATAACCTATAAAGCAGCAAAGTTTAATATTTTTTATCAGTCCTAGAAACAATGTGGTCAAACACTTTTGTGTTTAGCAGAAAAGGCTCACCTTGATACCAGCAGATCGACATTTCCCAACAGCATCAGGCACAGCAGCACGAGGAGGGTCAATCATGGACATGAGGCCAACGAAGCAAAGATTGTCTGTCTGGAAGTTAACATCCTCTGTGTCAAAGGCAAAACCTTTGGGGTACTGGTCCTCTGGCAGGAGCAAGTGACAGAAACCTGCAGGGAAAAGACAAATGTGGTGAAGCTTTTCATTTTATTTTTCCATTTTTGTTTCTGGAATAACTTTTCTTTACTTGGTTTCCAGATGATGTAGCAACAGTGTATCTTTTAAAGATAATAATACGTTTCAGAGCAAATAAATTAAAATTAGATACAATTTTCATATATTATTCTTTAGGTTGACAAAAACTAATTGTTTAATGCGTTTTGAAAAACACAGTTCAGAAAGCTAAAAGAGCTGTTTTAAAAGCTAAAAAAAATGATGTTAACATCATAAATATAGAAAAATAAAACAGGAGCTGCATAGAAAACTTAACATTTAACTAAGCTAATACTGTAGTTTTATGAAACAAATAACTTGTATCATGGAATGACATGGTAAATTACCAGTTATTATGAGTATGTCCTTAAATCTCTTCTCCCTTTGAGCCTCTTGGTCACATCCCATATTTTATCCATTTTAAATATTTATCTGTACAACTGCCCATCTTTACCTAGTACTCTCTCTCCCAGTCCTCCCAGTTCCATGTATGCATTCTGGAAAGCCTCTTTCAACTCCTCATCCATCGGTTGCTCTTTGCCCTGCAGCAGGATGGTTGAACAACGATCTAGGATCCTTTCAGGAGCTCCCTTCATCACTAGCAGGTAGCGGTTGTCATTGGGGTCCTCTGTCTCATGCACTGATAACTACATGAGGATAAGAAACAAATAATATTTACATAAACTGTTCTTTAGATTTATTAATGTTATTATTTGTCTGTTCATGGCTGTATTCAATAATTTCTTACTTGATATTTGTTGGTGGAGTTAAAGGGAATCTCAGCAACTTTCTTGTTCCTGTCTCTCATCGCCCTGACGGAGCCGCTAGACAGCTCTATGCATTTCAGCAGGGCTGACTCAGAAGCGTCGCCTGCAACGTCTCTCTTCAGGATGGGTATTGCATCCTGTGCTGCTTTGAACTGCGCCCTGTTGCATAGAGCAGCAATACGAGACAAAGCCTGCCACGTCACTGAGCTCTTGTCAAAGGAAGCACCTGGGAAAAGAAGCGAAGAATGAGCGATTCTTTGCTGTAATCATCAAGTCCTTTTCCAACTGTAATATGTTTCAGGCATCAGCAGCCCCTGCGCTTTATGCCCTTTCCTCTCTAACCTGACTGATCCTCGGTGGTGTCGGCCTCATGGATCTGGTTGTCAAACCACATGTGGGCCACAGTCATCCTGTTTTGGGTCAGCGTGCCGGTCTTGTCAGAGCAGATGGTGGAAGTGGAGCCCAAGGTTTCCACAGCTTCCAAGTTCTTTACAAGGCAGTTCTTCTTAGCCATACGCTTGGCAGTCAAAGTCAAACATACCTGCAGCAGACACGTTTAAAAGGTTAAATTGTTTTTATGTCATTTTTATATAGTATAAATTATGTAAGGTTAACAAAAAGTATTGGGCAAAAAGGAAATAAAGGATGCTAATCCAAAACCACTAATTACTTACAGTGACTGTGGCCAGCAGCCCCTCAGGCACATTAGCCACAATGATGCCAATAAGGAAGATGACAGCTTCCAGCCAGCTGTAACCCAGGACGATGGCCAGGATGAAAAACGTCACACCGAGGAAGACGGCCACACCTGTGATAATTTGGATGAAGTGCTCAATCTCCTTGGCGATGGGAGTTTTGCCGGTGTCCAAACCAGAAGCCAGAGTAGCAATACGACCCATGACTGTGCGGTCTCCAGTGTAGATGACGATACCACGAGCTGTGCCTGGTTTAAGAAAAGAAACATTAAAATGTAATGCTGTAAGAGATTTTGTGATTTTCTTTACAAACACATTTATGAAATGGAATATTTCCTACTTTTAGGATAAAAAAAATGACTAATGTTGATAATTCTGTGTTGTGTTAGTCTTGGCAGCGCCACGTCCCAGACAGTCTGTGTCTCCTGTGGTGTCCCTCAGGGGTCGGTTCTGGGGCCCCTGCTGTTTTCCCTTTACATGCTGCCTTTAGGTCAAATTATTAATCAGTTCAACATTTCTTTTCACTGTTATGCCGACGATACACAGCTTTACATCAGGACTGGAGCATCCTCATCTTCCACCTTGTCATCTCCATCTTCACTCACTGCCCTCTCTGCCTGCCTGGAGGCAATTAGGGCATGGATGAATCAGAACTTTCTTCAATTAAACTGCTCCAAGACTGAGGCCATACTGATTGGCACCCCTCACCAGGTACAAACATCTCCTATAACAACACTTTCCTTTTCTGGACAAGACATCCCCCTCTCCACCTCTGTTACTAATCTTGGAATAAAAATGGACTCCAATCTTACATTTGAAAATCACATTAAGCTTCTGTTTAAAACTTGCTTCTTCCATCTTCGAAACATCTCCAGACTTCGCCCATCCCTAACTTTTTCCGATGCTGAGAAGCTCGTCCATGCTTTTGTCTCCTCCAGGCTCGACTACTGCAACTCCCTGTTTATTGGAATCCCTGGCAAAAACCTTCAGAAACTTCAATATATTCAAAACAGTGCAGCAAGGATCTTGTTGAGAGTTCGTAAATTTGAACATATTACGCCCATTCTCCATAACCTTCATTGGCTTCCTGTCGCCTACAGAATTCAGTACAAAACTGCTCTCATTACACATCAATGCTTACATGGAGCTTCACCAGATTATCTGAAGGATATTCTTATTCCATACTCATCCACCCGGTCGCTGCGGTCACAGAACAGTAATCTCCTTCACATTCCGAGAACCAAATTAAGGACCATGGGAGACCGGGCTTTCAGTGTGGCTGCCCCCCGCCTGTGGAACTCTCTTCCTGACTGTCTGAGGGTCCCACAGTCTGTGGTTGACTTTAAGAGCGGCTTGAAGACCTTTCTTTTCAACCGAGCATACTCTACCTCCTCATGATTCTACTTTTGATCTTAGTTGATACTGTTATTGATTTTACTTGTTTTATTACTTGTTTTATTGACATTTAATTCTGTTGCACTTTGTAGCACTTTGAGATTTTCATTAATGAAAAGTGCGTTATAAATTGAATTCATTATTATTTTTATTATTATAATTAATTTGGTCTATAAAATTTGTTGGCTTTAAAATGAGACGTGTGCACAGTTTAATAATGCCACAGAATATACAGTTGTCAAGGTGATAATACCTTCCACACAGTTGGTGGAGAAGAAAGCGACATTTCGGGTCTCCAAGGGGTTGTCATGGGTGCAGTCAGGTGACCTGCTCTGTGGTTCTGACTCTCCTGTTAAGGAGGAATTATCCACCTGTAACACAAACACTAGTTTTGTAAAACAAGAAGCAGAATATTGATTCTTCAGTACTACGCAAAGGTCTTGAGTCATTCCTCATTTCTTATATTTTCTTAGCAGCCAGCTATACTTATGACCTTTAAAAGTGGTCTTAATTAATAGTTCTTCGAACGTTAAGGTTTTTCTGTGAACTACTTGTTCATTCGTTTTTAGGTAAAAAATAGGAAGCAAATTTGTCTTTGTAACAAGCTGCTAGTAACAAAGAACCTGTTTATAATTGACTCTGAAAAGGCAGACAAAAGACAAAAACAGTCAAAGACCTTCAGAAAGCCTGAAGAACTGTTGGTCAAGACCATGTTAAAAATAACAATACAAATATTTAGATTGGAAAGCAAAATTTTAAGAAATTATGTGGTTTAAATATTTTGGACAGTACTGTAGATATGTAATTGCATTATATTCTATACTACATGGGTATATTTTCACTCTTTTAGTTTGTTCTTTTAAATAAACTACAGTGTTTAAAGCCAAGCAAAGCATGGAGGCAGCCATGTTTTCCCACAAAGTGATTTGATAGTTAAATCTTTTTAACACCAGAGTGCAGTGAATGTGGTGTTAGAGTCTGTGTGTGTACCTTGCAGCCATGAGCAGAAACCACCCTGATGTCAGCAGGGATCCTGTCTCCTCCCTTTACTTCTATCAGATCTCCGGCCACCACTTCTTCAGCATTGATTTGCACCTTCTCACCCTCACGGATCACCAGTGCTTGCTGCAAGGACACACAGGATCAGTGAGTGTAGAAAATACAGATAACTAGCAAACACTTGTAACAAGAAACAAAAAAGATTGTTGTTTTTTTTTGCTTGCATAAGAGGAAAACCCTGACAGAAAAAAATGATTTAGAATATAGGTAGTCCTCGGGTTACGACGGTCTCGAGTTACGACGTTTCGTGGTTACGTCACGCATCTCCATTTAAAAAAAAATAAAAAATAATACTGTACATATACATATATAATTTTTTTAAGCCGATTTACGCAGTTTCCAGTTAGCTGCGGATGCTACAGTTTGCCCTGTACTCTCTAAAAAAAAAGCTAAGTCTGGTCCTCTGGACATTCAAAAAACAAAACAAAACTTGTTGGAGCAAGCTGGACAGGCAGCCGGCTTTGGACGGACCGTGTCCGATCAGAGGTTGATGCGCTCGGATACATGAGCTGGAAACGCTCGGTGAACCTCTGTGGAAGTCTCAGAGCTCCAGGGATGAGGAGGCCGGCTTTGGATGGACCGTGTCCGATCAGAGGTTGCTGCTCTCGGATACATGAGCTGGGAGCTGAACGGTGGTTTTACATCGTAAACGGAATGGAGAATACAGCGGAGGGACGGATGGACAAAGGAAAACGGCTTCACCAGCATACCAGTTAGCTGCGGAGGCTACAGCTTGCCCTGTACTCTCTAAAAAAAGCTAAATCTGGTCCTCTGGACATTCAAAAAACAAAACAAAACTTGTTGGAGCAAGCTGGACACGCAGCAGCTGTGGAAAAGTAGCTGTTTTATGGACGGCGGTTTTACAACGTAAACGAATGCAGAATACAGAGGAGGGACAGATGGACGAAGGAAAACGGCTTCACCAGCATACCAGTAGGTTATTAACTCTTTTTCCCTTCATTATGGCTCCTAAATGTATGTGTTTTTTGATAATTATGTAAGGTAGTGTTAGGATAGGCTAAGTGCTTGGTAAAATACAGTACTGTACGTATAAGGTGCAGTTTGGACGTATGATTCGAGTTACGTCGAAATCCGCTTTACGACGCCACGTAGGAACGGAACTCCATCGTAAGTCGGGGACTACCTGTATAAACTTTGATAAAAAACATTTGAAACATTTTAGGTCAAAGGTGACAGACAGCCTGTGCAACACCCTCATGTGTTTATAATACATTTGTATTTGACTTCGGTATTAAAGGCAGCATTAAAGCTAATAGTTGGCTAATACCGGTAGTTGGACAGCTGTTTAATGCAGAACTTGAGGAAGACTTTATTTGTTACTGTGTTTGGAGGTGCCCTTTTGTTTACAAGCTGTTTATTCTGAAAAATAAATAAAAATGAGATGTCTTTCTTTTGCATATATTTTTAAGCTCTGATTACATCAACTGGAAAATAATAATTACATTTTATTTTTGCCACATTTCTAAAATTTCAGTACTGTAAATAGGATACAAGGTATACTAATATAGGATCGGCGCAGCACTTTTTAGACTGTGAGAATTTTTTCAAAGAATGTTCAAACATACAGTATGTGCACTTTTATTTTGGGTAAAGTAATTTGTTTACCTGAGGCACCATGTTCTTAAAAGACTCCATGATTTTGGAGCTCTTAGCCTCTTGGAAGTATGAGAAGCAGCCAGTGATGACGACGACAGCTGTGAGCACAATACCCAGGTACAACTGCAACAGAGAAGCAAAAGAACCGTCAAACGTGTACCGGTAGTTACTGAGAGGGAGAAGACAGCGTATGAAGCTCAAATAGATCTGCCATGATGTTATTTCTCCTTCACAGTTCTGAGTGTGACAAATGTGTTAATGAGGTGTAAGGTGGCCAGATGGGAATATGTTCATGGAAAATCTGTTGCACAAATTGTGTGTATGTGTGTGCTTTGCTTACGTTGTCGCCTGCAGGCTCGTCCTCTGTGGCTGCTTGGATGGCATAGGCCAGAAAGCAAAGAATGGCACCAGTCCACAGCAGGATGGAGAACCCACCAAACAGCTGGCGACAGAACTTGACCCACTCTGGGGTGGTGGGTGGAGGGGTGAGAGCATTTGGACCATCCCTGATCAAAAACTCTGCTGCCTTGGCATTGGTTAGTCCCTGGAGAGAAGAGAACAAAATAAACATGATGTGAATAAAGGAAGAAAAGATTGAACAGAACCAGCAAAAATGTAAGTTACTGAATTTCTTCATATTTCTTAGAGGTAGCTGTGTGGCCCAGGGGGCTTTGAGCTGGATTGTTATTACACTGTACTGTACATGTACTTTTATTTGGTAACAGAGGTTCACTGCTGCCACCTAGTGCTCAAATTTTGAAACAACCTCAAACCACCAAAAAAAAGACTCACCTGGACAATATCAGTCTGGAACTTTCTGGTTACTTCTTCAACAGACATCTTGTGTTCCGTCTGCAAAATGACAATAAAAACAAAAACACAAACAGAGCACACATTAATAATGAGTAATATCATATGTGTTGCTGTCATTTTGCATGCATTATTAATCCACAAAAATGTTTATTAAATGTTTATCATAAATTGTGCATTTGCAAAACATCTAACATAGTCAAGTAAAAAGTAATTGTACATTTTACATGCCGTTCACCTTAGAACTTAGAGTGTCTGGTGTCTTTCTCTTGAGCTGAAATGTGGGATAAAACTCACAACATCCTGACAACAAATCAGTCCTCCTAACACGTGAAAATTCAGGATTTGGGCCTGTATGTGAAAGAGATTTCTTATTTCCAAAGTAAAAACCTATTAAGTTAGGATGAGGATGTACAGGTAATCTATATAATTTTTTTTTTTGTAAGATGCATGGAGAGTACAGACATAACGGTACATATTTTGATGCAATAAATAAATGGTGGCTGTAAAATTAGTTAGCCTCTGATTGAATTCAGATTTAGTTCTTCTACAAGTATTGTGCGATTAAGGCAGGACTTTACTTACAATGGGCACTTCCTTCTTCAGGTCATCCATGTCCCTGGCCCCCTGGCCCTTCGTCTTCTTCTTCTTCGGGGATCGGTCATCTTTGTCCTGTGTGGTGGCAACGCGGTAACTGTCTGAACGTCCATACTACAGACACACACACATGTTTTATACATGCACTTTGACTAGAGCAACCTGTGTGCCTTTGTCTGGCAGTTTTCTCCATTTGCAAATGTCAATTTTATCATCTAGCTGACTAAATTAACTATGTGTCAACTAAAAACTACTACAGTATGCAGAAAGTATTTGTCATGCTCAGACTTCAGTACAAATTAAATCATGCTGTAACCTTCTGATGTGGCCTTGTGAGGTAGTTAGCATGTCATAAGAATTTACAATATATTAAAAAAAAACACATACCGTAAATGCAAAGAGAATAGAAAAACATTTAAATGTAACATTTTAAATATAAACAAAAAATGCATGTTTTCCATCAACAAACTACAACAAACTACTGTTGCACTGTCACAACACATCAAAGCATGGTTGCAATCTGTTCTGCCACACGTATCCAATCTCCACTGATCACAAAACAGTCACTCCAATGTGTCCAGCCGCCTGAAGGACACGTCACAACGCAGTACTGTAAAGGGTAAACAGATCACCCTGTATAACAAACCACTGCCAGAACTTTTGCACTTAATTATCAAGGACAAATTTTAAAAACATCAAAGAAAGACAGAACAGGATAATGAAGTTTATAAACTCATCGAAAGGTTTTTTTAGACTCTCGCAGCTCTGCAATATCAAAGCAGAGCCAGAAGAGACACTTTGATGTCAAGATGACTAAAAGTCAAGCTGCAAGACACAAATCAGACATACTGTATTTAATATATTTGTAGCCTTCTTCCTGATTTATTTCATAAGTTGCTGTTCCAGGCTGTTCCTTCTTAAATCTGTTTATGTTGGTAAACCAGGCATAAGTGACCTAATTATCTACCCTGATTTTCTACAGAACTGGACTATCAAGTCTTCTAGCCTTGTGTCTGACATGAGAGTACCTGATATCTGGGTTGTATCAATACAAATATGCCTCATCAAAGGTCAAAGGTGACCATGAGTGCAAGAATGGCCCTAAAGTGGGTCACTTTTACAACCTGGATAACGAGAAATGGAAAACAGACTAAAGATATGATAAAGCAGTGCAACAGTTGGATCAAGTAACTATGGGATACATAATTTGGTATAAATTAGACATAAAGAAAATTTATATAAACCTAAAATAATTTTAATTGATAATTTAGGTGTCAAAAGGAGATGAGTCAAGAATAAAAGTCTTCAGTGATACGCGCCCTCTAGTGGTAGAGCAAGGTCATTAACACAAGCAAACTGCAGCTAACCTATTTAAACAACAACAACAACAACAACAACAACAACAACAACAACAACAACAACAACAAATATATATATATATATAAATAAATAAAATATTTGACCTTTAAAATAAGCCTTTAAAGTACATTTATTTTGATATGGGAATGTTTTGTCTGTTCAAATTCATCATATGAAATTACAAAAGCATCAGAAGGAGGATTAAAAAAATCTCCAAAGTTTTCCACATACAGTATGCTGATAGACTCTTATCTGAACCACACCAGAACATACAAAACTGCACTGGAACAAAACAGACATCACAAAGATAAACTTGCCCCTGAATTTCCCACGTGGTTTGTAATTTTGCTTCTGCTGTGTAAAACCTTTGTGAAATGATTTCCACCACATACATTTTTTTCTTCTTATTTACAAAAACATATCTTTCAGGTTTAGTCACCCCATATACATGTACCTGTATATGGTTTCATAAGACCACAGTGTGCATGACAACTGCCACACTGAAGCGCACGTTGCTCAACGATCCCACTGAGCTTAAAGCAAACTGTTAAACCATTCGTTCAAGCTTGTCGAGCAGACGGCAGAATGTGAGCAAAGAGAGAGCCGGTTGACCTGACTGCATTCATATGCAAAGAGGTTGGTAACAAAAGAGCAGGTGAACAAATTTCTCACTGCAGCAAGACCAGGCAGGCCTGGTGCAGAAAGGCTGCACAAAGAGACTGATGTTGTGGAAAAGTACTGCTGCTGAGCCCCGCTGAGATACACCATAGGTGTGTTTGCACATGTGTGCAGGAACACAAAGGGAGTGTGTGGGTTGGCACATACATGTGTGCACATGGGTTATACTGCATGTGTGCATGTCTCAGTAATTGGAGATAATATTTCTGTTTAAGATTAGAGGTGTTGAGCAAGCTGTCCTACTTTCCAGTCAGGTGTAATTTACATTGCTGGATTTGGCAGCTGCTCTACTTACGGACGGTATATAAATCATTTTTAATCGTTTTATTTCCACAATCGTTCACTTAACATTGTAAACAACAGCCATTTCAGAAGCACTGAATTTGCTCCAGTACACGAAACATAATTAGTGGTTATATAAATATGGACAGGACACACAATATACTTCTCTTTTATTACGTATATGCTTCCAAACACAAATACAAAAGCCCAGACAATAGAGCTGGTTGGTGGAAATGAACACTGAACAAAGAGTGAACGTGGAGACACAGAGAGACGGATTTGACGGGGGTGGATGACAGACAGGACTGGGCACATGGAAAGGGAGACATCAGTGGGAGGTGAGATGAGAGAGAGAACGAGAGTGAGAGGAGGTGTTGTCACCCTTCTCCCAGGCGTCAAAATTAGTTATTGACCAGCAATCTTTTGACCCACTCTAACAGATTGAGCACAGTCACAACATCTCAAACAGATGTAAATCATATTTTCACTGCAGGTGCCTGTGTGTGTCTTCAGGTGCATGTTTTCATTGGCAGATATGAATGCGTGAGTAGCTATTTATGTGACTCATGGGAAAAGGAAATGTTGCTGGATTGGTCTAGTCTTTTTACAGTAGTTGGCTTCCTGTTGAGTTCCATTGAATAACAAACAGAGGAACTTCCTTATATTTTCTTGTCTAAATGTTTCATATATGCTTTTATCACAACACTGAATCTTTTTCTCAGATGTTATACAGCCTAGTCGCACCAATTTGTTTCCAGCTGTATTTTTAAATGTGTCACTTGATTTTAATTTTTTGTGCAGTTCAGCACACTCTGCCTGTGTGTTTCTCTGTGGGGATCGAGCTGTCTTCAACATCTCTGGGTAATTCAATGAGCACCCTCTGTCCTAAGAAAGGAAACAGAGACTTGGGCTGAAATTACATACAGGTACACTCATTCCCCATACAAGCACACAACAAATCCGAATGATGGACAGGCTTATCAACATCATCGAGAAATGGGAAAAAATCTCACATCTCTTTCATAAATTACACAGTGTAATCATTCCAATAACGTGATATTCTGGCTGTTTAAAAAATGCGTCAGATATTTGATTGAAACAATGTGTCATGCGTTTGTAGGTCTGCACTGGTTTAGCCAAACTAAAAGGTTCAATTTCCTCAATTGTGAACAATGCTGATGAGTGCGTATGTTAGGAGGGCTGGTTACCATGGTGACCATCACAGCCACCGGCATGGTGACGAAGCTCAGCAGTGGTCTGGTACTTAGAAGATCCCCTGATGTTATCCAGTTTGAGGAATGATGGATGCGCCTGTAACTGAACGCTGCATTACTTGCTGTCTGGTTCTGACCAGGCAGTGGATTCTAAAAAAATGTATTTTTTTTATTTTTGGCTTAACATGTCTTTGTGCATAAGCTGAGGTGAGTCACTGTACTGGTTTCGATCCGTACGAGCAGCATATACACGCAATGCGGCAGAGAGAGAGAGAGAGAGAGAAAGTGGAAGTTGTGGATGAAACAGACAACCAGTCATTGTCTAATAATTAAGCTTGAACTCAAAAGAAGAGATCAGTATTGCTGCAGAGTCGTATGGAGGGTGGGGTTATTAGCACAAAAAATGTACAATTTAGGAGCGGCACAGTTAAGTTAAGCATGGTAAAGACCTCAGGTTGAAACATGAAAACTAATTATGGGTTCAACTGAAAATGGGAGGCTGCTTTTTATCTTTATTTACTGTCCATGTTTGGAGCATGCACAGTGAATAGCAGAACAGACAGTACCGGTATTTTGCAAACATTTGCAAAGGTAAAACTGTTGGTTTTAAACCACTGTTTTTTTCCCCCATGTAGAACTCATAAGAGCAAATGACAAAAACACTGTTCTCAACATTTTTCTAACAGTATTTGTCATCAGACTGTGCCTCTTCTTTGTGTTGAGCAGTGTCATCATGTTGTAATAATTTAATCTCATCACTGTCATGTGACACTGACATCAGATCAGTCACATGGCCGCAGAAGAGGAAACAGATCTTCTGCATCCTAGAAGTGATCATTTTACACATGCTCTGGCCACAGCATGGCCAGATTGTCAGATGTGTAGCTGAACACACTGAAATGGGATATAAAAGTTAGTGACATGAGCTCCATCTTTTCACTTCATTTGGTTTAGAAGGAATAAAGAAGTATGTAAAATGGGATCTTAAGCTCCAGACTGGGTCATTGTTGGTCTCATTTACTGAAAGTTGAAAAATCTCTATGAATCAAACCAGCATACAGTATTAATTAAAGTTGGCAAGTTTCACTGTCTAATCTAACCGTGTGCTGAATAATTAACAGAAATTATAAACATCAAACATTAAAATAGAAGTTAGACTGAAGCACTCTTTTCTATTTCAACCTTAGATGTTTAGGCCCAGAGTAAATGCAACCTGTGATTATTAGGTTTTATTAAATGCGCACACCTGTGCTTTTTGTCTAATTTTGGTCATTGCAGCGATGCTGAAAATCATCCAAATGTGTCACCAAAGTTCCTGCTCAGTCATCCAGGTACAAAATCCAATAATGGTCAATGAGGTCCATCTGGACAGTTTCTTTTTTGTGGAAAGACGTTTCGCCCTCTATCCGGAGGGCTTCGTCAGTCTGAGGAGTCCAAAGTAAACTGTTTCCCCACAAATCAGTTCACTCCTTTAGTGGACCAACCAGCATCCAAATGCGATGTGAGAAAATTGTTGGACTTTTCAATGATAAAGTATCATCATGGTGATCAAACATATGCGGGAGTGGTGGCGCAGAGGTTAAGAAGGTGAGCTTGTGATCGAAAGGTCGCCGGTTCAAGCCCCGGTACCGACAACATCAAAGATGTGGGTGGGATAAGTGAAGCGGTCACAATTGTCTCCACCCTCATCTGCCCCACTCTGGGCCCTTGAGCAAGGCCCTTAACCCACACCATCTGCTCCCCCGGGAACCCTAGATATCAGCTCTCTGCTCCACACAGAGGGTTGTGGTTGCTCGGTGGTCTGTGGTTGTGTCAGGAAGGGCATCCGGCGTAAAAACTGCCAAATCTTCGTGCGACCAGTTCGCTGTGGCGACCCCTAACGCAGGGAAAAAAGCCGAAAGAAGAAAAAAAAAAAAAAAAAGGTGATCAAACATATCAGCCTTGTTACTGTATATTATTATCATGTGGAATGTTTTCAGTGACTCTCAGTTTATTCGTCAGAGATGGCAGTATTACCTCAGTATCCTCGACTTTGTCCTGTTTCTGTAAAACACCTAACAAAAACCTAACATAGATAGATAGATAGCTTAATTTGTCCCCGTAGGGAAATTAGTTTGCAATGTTGTCAGCAGGCGTTTACATAAAGGACATACATATACAAACATGACATTAACATCCATCATTACAGAAAAGACGTTTGAGCTTGGTAATTCATGACACGTTTGTATTATTTAATGATTTAATTGCTTGTGGTAGGAAATAAATTTCTGTTCTGTTTCTTGAGAATAAAGGAAGGCAGTACCTTTGCCCTGAAGGAAACAACTCAAATGAGGATCTTAGGGGATGTGTGTTGTCTGCTATAGTCTTGTTTGCCTTCCTCATAATTCTGTCCATGTATATTTTTTCCATACTTGGCAGAGTGGTCCCTAACAGTTTGCTGGCTGTAGTTACAATACTTCTCAAGGATTTCTTCTGAGCCTCTGTACCATTGTCAAACCAACAGATGCTACAAAACATTAAAATACCTTCAATAAATGCAGAATAAAACATTAAAAGCATTGAGTTATTGACTCTAAAAGAACCAAGTTTCTTTAAAAAAGAGCCTTGGTGCTGAGCCTTGGTGCTAATAAGGTTAGCCCATGAGTCCCAACAAGAAAAATCTAAAACAAAACTATTAAAAATATGTCATAAAATGTCAAATTTGTACAAATTAAATGATTACACACAACTTTATCATTGTTACATTATACTTGAAGTACAATACACTAAATGTCATTAATTGTAGTGCTTGTCTGTATAACCTGGCAAGGTCACTGGACCATCTGCTGTTTCTTGCAGATAGACAAAGTGCTCTGGGCCAAAGTAGGGGGGCCCAGGCTGAGGGCCAAGGGACAGGACTGTTGGGATTAGCTAGTCTGATTACAACACTGGATTAGCCCACTACTGCATGCTTCTCCCTCTCTTTGTTTCCACATTACTCTCTTGGAAAAACTAAATAAACAGTGATAAAACAGAGTTTTTACTCATTGGTACTAAATCCACCTTATCTAAAGTTAACAGTATTCCACTCACCATTGACAACTCCTTGGTTTCTCCCTCCCCTCACGTCAAGAGTCTGGGTGTCATTCTTGATAGCACTCTCTCTTTCCACTCTCAAATTAATAGTATTATCCGGTCTGCATATTTCCACCTTCGAAACATCAACCGTCTCCGTCCATCCCTCTCTCTGCACTCTGCTTCCATCCTGGTCCACAGTCTGGTCATTTCTAGAATCGATTACTGTAACTCTCTCCTCTTTGGTCTGCCTCACAAATTAACCCGTTAGCTTCAAATGGTTCAAAATTCAGCTGCCTCCATCGTTACCAAAATCCCCTCCTTCCACCACATCACCCCAGTTTTACAGCAACTTCACTGGCTTCCAGTCACATTCAGAATTCAATTTAAAATCCTGTTGTACACTTTCAAGGCTATTCACAGCCTCACCCCTCCTTACCTGTCTGATCTCCTGCACATTACCACGCATTCACGCTCCCTTCGTTCTTCCTCTTCCATCCACCTCAACGTGCCTCTTGTCCGCCTCAGCACCATGGGACACAGAGCCTTTTCTCACTCTGCTCCCCAACTCTGGAACGCTCTTCCCCCAGACATCCGTAACATTGACTGCCTTCTGACCTTCAAATCAAAACTTAAAACTCATCTGTTCAAGCCAGCCTTCTCACTTTAATTTTTTTTTTCTTTTATATACCTGTAGTTATTTTATATTGTTTATATTGTGTTTTTAATGCTGTGAAGTGTCCTTGGGTGTTTTGAAAGGCGCTACCAAATAAATGCATTATTATTATTAAATAAGCTTCAAATTAATCATCAATTTATTCCCTTTCCTGTGCCAGTACGTATATGACTGCATTTTAATAAATGCATCCATTTTCTTTACCTATTTCCATTTCCAGGTTGCAGGGAGCTGGTGCCTGTCTGCAGCAGTGCAAGAGGCGGTGGACACTCTGGAGAGGTCGCCTGTCCATCACAGGAACACATAGAGACAAACGAGACACACAACCATTCACACGCTCACCCACACCTAGGGACAATTTAGAGTTACCATTGAACCCAACGTGCATGTTTTTGGTCTGTGGAAGGAAACTGTAATACCCAGAGAAAACCCACTTGTGCACCAAGAAAACATGCAAATTCCTTCCAGAAAGGTCTGGGAGACGATCCTGCAACCTTCTTGCTGAGCGCTAACCACTGTTCTGGTGAGCTGCTCATTCTAAGAAATTATAAAATTCAAAAAGAGACTGACTAACTGCTTGCTTGACTCTTCTGTGTCATCAGCCTTGAAAGTAATGTTATCTGTCTCTTCTCACAAAGTGGACTGGCGTCAAAAGCAGGCATTTCCAGGTATCAGACATGAAGGAGAAAAAGAAGAGACAGCGTGACATTTTAGAAGAAAAAAGGCAGAAAGTAGTCTGTTATTCCATTCACCCATCACTCAAGAAGTGTTCAAATTAATCCACAGCACCTGCACAGAATGGATTTAATGTAATTTTGTAAATAACATAAATAAAAGATTTAAAAAAGAACTATGGGGGCGATTATAAGAACAGAAAGAAAACCTTAATCTCTAAACCCTGCCAGCACAAAGAAAGATTAACCCTCTTTAGCTCTCAAATCATCTGCCTTGTGCTAAAGATAAAAATAAACAAAACAAAGAAACATATCCATGCATCACTTAAAATGAAAATTACAACTTAAGTCACAACTGCCCCTCCCTATGTGATTTCCTCTGATCCATCTGTGTCCAGTCATCATCTGTTCACAGTGTTTCTGTGAAGCTTTATTAAACCCGGCACAGTAACGTGAACTGTGAAGGACTTCTACTGTAGCGAGTGCAACCTGGGCTAGATTAGCGTAGTAAATCTTTATTCCTTGGCGTTTGTAGAGGACAGGGCATCTTGCCACATGAGAGCGAGCAACTGGGTGAATGGCAGTGCTATGCAGATACTCGTGCAGACATTCATACAAATGAAAGCTCTTTGTGCAAGAAAATATCCATTAATATGATCTGATTTACAGCATGCCTTCTTCTGTGAATCTAAACTGGAATATTTGAAATATATAAATAAAATAAGTGAATGAAACTTTTGTTTATGGCTACTTAAGAAACATATTACAGTATAGTATTACAGTATAGTTTCATTAAAAGGGCTAAATACAAATTAAATGCAGCTAACAATCTTTGTCCATTGTGCAGCATTGTGCTTTGATTTGGTCACAAAAGGACACACAGCTCTCCAGGACAACACCCTGCATTAGTCATGTTGCTGTGGTCAGGCATCCTCCAGAACTGCTCCCTTTATGGGAGATCATCAGCATGTTAAGTTGGAAACTTTTGGCCGTATCAATCACTGAGTCTACAGCAATCTTGTCTTAAAGTGAGGTATAAGAGAGACAGCACTGACCTTTTACATTTTATTAGCTTTCACATAAAGAAAGGGTTTCGTTTCTGTACATTGAAGCTACGCTCAGATGAAAAGTAGCCAGTAGGGTAAAGCTCTTTATATGTTAAAGGTAAAATGTGATTCCCACAACAAAGAGAACATACAGTAATTGTATCTATCATGACTTTAAGGATATACTGTAATAGTATAGAATAAATAATATTAATAATTATTAATAGAAATAATAGTTTAGCTTTACCAGGCTTTAGGTCTGCTTTGACTACTTTGTCTCAGGTTGAAGCTCAGTTGTGGTTGTTCTGAATGGATAGATGTTCTTTCTATGGCTTTGTGCTTTTGATTTGGTACTTTCCCAATTCAAAAACATGCACGTTGGGTTACCTGCAAAGTAGGGCTGGGCGATATGAGGAAAATATTATATCGCGATATTTTTTGGCTATATCACGATACACGATATATATCGCGATATCTCCAAAATCAATGAAAAAATGATTCAAAATTGATTAAAAAATGTCAACACTAAATTTGAACAAACTTAAATATTTTATTTTAACCATCAATTGCACACATAAATAAAAAGTACTTCAAGCAAAAAGGAAGAATAAATAATTTAAACTTAAAAAGGTGCTCTTGTGCTTTTAACATTAAAAAAATAAAAAATGTCAACACTAAATTTGAACAAACAAATATTTTATTTTAACCATCAATTGCACACATAAATAAAAAGTACTTCAAGCAAAAAGGAAGAATAAATAATTTAAACTTAAAAAGGTGCTCTTGTGCTTTTAACATTAAAAAAATATTAAATCAAAACATTTAAGGCCTTTAAAATACAAAAACAAAAGTGTAAACAGTGGCCATAAAATTTACTGACCCAGAACAGTCACAGGTAACAACTCTCAACTATTTGCATGTGCTGGTAATTTTTAACAACAAACCACAAAATGTGCACAAGTTTCAAACTGTGCCAAGTTCAGGCAATGTCTGCAAAACCTCTGAACAAGAACAGATTTATCACAGTACTGCAGTAAATGTGAGCCTCTGTGTACTGTATCCGGTTTTATTGTGAAAGGGTCAGGGGGTTGTTTCCGGGTTCACGAAGACGTTCTCTAAGTTGCTCTACAAAGTGTCGCATTGAATCCTTGTGTAAAAACACGACAGCCTCCACTCAGAAACGTGAACAGAGAGGTGGAGACATTATTAAATCAGCTGTATCGCTAAAGACACGGTTAGTCTCAGCTGTGGAAGAAGACGCTAACGCGTTAGCCATCTTGTTAGCCGCTAAGGACCGTGTCTTTAGCGATAATGATAAAATGCTGATTTAATAATGTCTCCACCTCTCTCTGCGGTGCACGCATGACTAAATGAGCTCAGACCCGTGGTTTGTTTTAATGAAGCAGCAGCTGGAAAAACACTTGGTTCTGCTGTTTCATCATGCTCCACTCCGCTGTTTAAATGGTGAAAAAGATTCGTAGTTCGGACCTTTCTTCGGGACTATTTTCAGCATCGTCTACAAAAACATTTTTTATGCCCTCATCTGACAATTTAATCCAAACTAGCTCAGAAAGAACATTGTTTTTCCCCCTCAGCAGCGTGCAGCACTCTTCTGCCGTGTTTACATGTTGTGCTGAAAGTCTCCGAAGCTCCCCTCCTTCCTCCTGCAGCCTGCAGGAAGGAGGGGGGCGAGTGGGCGCCCGCGCGACAGCAGGAGGATCCTCGATATACACGATAAAGCCCTTTTAACCATCGTACATTTAAAATATCGCGATATATCGAGTATATTCGATATATCGCCCACCCCTACTGCAAAGCATGTGTATTTCCATTAGGTACAAAAATAAAACATAAAGACACGTTTTTATTACTGTACTTGGGTGGCAGGTATTGTCTAACAGTACTTAACAGTAATTAAGACAATAAGTAAGGTGCATTGTTTGTACAACATGTAGCCATGCGCCTTTTCAGGACCGTTCCTCTACATCGACTTATTTTGAGTGTTGGATGAATTATTGAGCTCACAAGTGAGTTCTAGTCACTTTCTATTAAAAAAAGGTGGTTGGCAGTTGCCAAAACAAAATCTTACATTCATTTAGAAAAAAACATTCATGTCCTCATCTCCTCTAGATTGGACTAATGCAGCTCTATATGTTGGCCCTGAGCAGTCATCTTTTCATAGTTTGCAGTTGGTTCAGAATGTTGTTGCATGTAGAAGACATGACCACATCACTCCAGTTTTAGCACTGGCTGCATGACTAATTTTGTATTGATTTTAAGATTATTTTACTTAATTTTAAGGTTTTAAACGGGTTGGCACTCTTTTTTTTTTGCTGAACTGCTTGACTTTTATAACCCAAAACAGCAGTGAGATCATCCTGCCAGATGCTCCTGGGGTCGATGAGGGCTAAATTAAAAGCACAGATGGGATTAGGCTTTTGCGTCGGCTGCACCTAGATTTTGGAACAACCTTGACATTTGCAGTACAGTTTATACAATCATTATATCTTGCCTGAAAACTCATCCTTTTGCATTGATTTTTAATTCAAGTTCAGTAGTCCCATTTTTCTCTATTTTACCGTATTTGATATGTTTATGCTGCCTTGAAGTGAAAAAGTAGAGTAGCCCTTCAAATGATCACCTTACTGACTATTTTTAAAAATCCTTATAAAGAGTCCTTTCTTTTGGTTCTGTAATGTGTGGGACAGAGCAGCCATGCCACGATGCAGCCTATCAGCATCAAGCAGCAGGTGCAATGAGGAGGGATGTGCAGCGCTCTGCACCAAACTGAAGGCTGAGCCTCTGCAGCAGCCACACAACTCCTTAACAGCTTCTATCTCCAAGAGCACCTCACGTGGCACCCCAGTATAAATGTACACGCTGTCCCAGAAACCTTTACACTGAGTTCATTAGTGAATCATGTCAATGTCAAAGAGACAACTGAAGCTCTCAGAGCGTCATAGCCACACATTTCACTGCAGTCATCACGACCTTCTAACGAACACTTACTGCATCTACGACATTGTAATTTCGTTAAACCATCCAACCCTAAAACTACCCAATCAGTCATTAATGCCTTGTGACGATCACCAACCCAAGCCTGTGCATCTGTATCGCTGCAGCAGCAGGAAACACAAGCCTTGGTAATGTGAGCTTCAGGTCATTATCCCGTAACAGGATATAGTCAAGCATGCAGCCACCATCACTTCAAATCCGCCCCCCACCCCCCCCCCAATCACCTGCAGACTATTCACTCTTTATCTGCCCTTCCTCGCTGTCCCTCTTGTTCTCTCAGCAGTCACACCACAATCTGCATCACGTGTCTGAAGGTGAAAAGCAGCAGCCGATGCCACCGTGAAGCCACATCTCATTTTACATTCCTCCTGTACAGTCATCAGTTTCAGTCAAAGCTGCATCAGTGCAGGAAAACGGGGCAGAAGAAGTGTCAATCTGCAAACATTTTCACAAGACACAAGATGTTGTAAATTTCTATAGTAAATTTCTATAGTAAATATATGACTTTGCAGTAAATTTCTATAATAGAAATTTACTGCAAAGCCATGAATATTCTAAGTTCTTTATGAATATGTATTTTGTTGCTGTGTTTTGTCATGTTCTTTGCAGGTATACAGACAGTGGTCGGGTAATTTGCCTTGTGCTCTCTTTGTGTATATTTCTTATATTTTGTAGTCTCACTTTCCATCTTTCCTTTCTTTCTATCCTATTATTTAAAAAAAAAAAAACTCCACTAGATAATTACAAGAATAAATATTTCATAATAATGGTGTGGAGAGGATGGCTGTAAGGGGAGAAGGGAGGCCATCAAAAAGAAA
>JBBPBX010002545.1:46209-57405 GCA_038048925.1 Garcialebias charrua
AAAATAAGAACCGGAGACAAAACAGAACCAGCACAGGTGTGTGTGTGTGTGTGTGAGTATGAGGCAGGTGAGATGGGGAGGTTAGGATGGAAACGTCCCTCCATCCCAAAAAAATGTGCATCACAAAATAAAGTCCAACAGCATGCGATGTGACGTAATGGAGGTTTTTTTATTTAATAACGCAAGTGGGTGCAGATGAGACCCCCCTCCCTCGGTGCTCCACGAGCAATCTGGAGGAATAAACCGATTATAGGCCTCGCAAGGTTACAGACACTTTAAAACGCACGCTGGCAACCTTTAAAACGCACAGAGCCACCCCCACTTCCCCTTTTATACCATGTTGCAGTAATAACTCATAAATGAGGACAAACTGAGCAGAATGGTGAATAAAAGGGGGAAATAAACTCTTAAAGTCCAAAGCAACGCGCTAAAAGACGCCGGTGACCTCTGACAGGATGAAGATGTTCATGGCTACATCAGTTTGTCGCAGTCTGAACAGAGGAAACGGTTCAGAGTCAATGTCAACGCAGACATCCGGGATTCCCCAAAAGGAACAGGACGACCTCACCACCGCACTTCTACCCCACCCGAGTGGTGGTGGTGGTGAGGAACCGACATGTATGACGCTAACTCTCACTCTTTCAGGCCACATCAGGTGAAGCTACAGCGCAAAGAAAAGTGCTCTTACCCCCATGTTGGCGCAGTCACTCTTCTCTCAGGTGATGCACCGCTTGAGAGGTTCACGTTGAATTAGCCTCTTTTCTTTAAAAAACACTTCGCCTTGAAAAACAGAACAAGGCAGTTAGCGTTAGCGACAATGTAACGGAGACGTTAGCTAAAAAAAAAAAACGGTTTTCTTTTCGGCGGTGGGAAACAAAGAGCGGTTCAAACCTTCGAGGAGTTCAGGCTACTCTCCTCCTGTGAGACGTCTTTTTCAGATGAAATGTTGCGGTCTCAAGCGGAGCATCACGCAGGGACCCGCGTCCTTCCTCTGCTCTCTGATGCTTGCGGCGAAAGACCGGCGGAACTAACGAACCGCACCACTACCTCTTCACAAGACGGTCTAAGTCCGCGCTTCCAGCCGTTGCTGCCGCAGTACACCTCTCCTCTAGAGCTGCACCACTCCGCCAGGAGAAGAAGCGCCATGGTCCCGCCCACCGTTGGCGGAATCAGCCAATCAGAATTCAGAGCGTCCTATAACTGACCAATCGCTGTCATCCATGTTTGCGAATTAGCCAATAGGAAACCCTCACTGCCCCTCCTGCTTTACCGCAGAGTTCCGAGGCTTGCAGCCAGCAGCGTCGCGAGTATCTAGGCTGAAATTTTGTGTAAATGGACGCACAAGGTTAGAATCCAGTCGTCGTGGTTGTGTTTGTTTCTCATTTAATGTCTTTATGCGACACTAAACTAGTGGATTTGTGTGCTTTTAGGCTGTTGCATGTGGAAAAACACCCCCTGGATGTGTCATCATCAGTCGTGTTAGTTAGTCCCATATCATCATGAGCATGTTCTTCCAAAATGTCAATCTACGAGACGAAGCTGACAAAATAATATATTTAAAACGTGTGAGAGGAAATGACATGCAAAACCGGAAAAATTCAGTGTCATCATCAGTGCACATCATGAGAGGAGACTGCAGAGTGCACGTGCTTTCACGATGCAGAGTTAGCGCTTTATCTAGGCAGCTGAAGTGAACGAGAAACAAGGAATCGCAACTGTCTAGATATAACAATTTAAAAAAAAAATCCTCAAGCTTCACATTTATGAAGACAACTGCAAAATTTAATTTTTATTGTCGACATGTGGAGCTGATGCATCCTGGGACAAAGATGAATACAGTGTGCTAAAGGTGAGGGCTATGAGAGAGAATTAAACATGAACTAAATAAAATGAAACAGATGGGTTTTCTATAACAGTGTCAAAGAGTTCAAAGACATGAGCGAAAGACTAACAGAGGACATTCACAGTGAGGTTAGCCTATGCAGCAGGGAGTTGCAGGCCATTTTTGTTCCTTTTTCTCTCTGAAGGGATGATGATGTTGCAATAAGCACACACACACACAGAGATTGCATACACATGCATACACATGCATGCACAGCACTGCCTGATTAACGCTGTCAGAGTAACTCAGTTGTCCCTGCAGCATCATGTTGCCATGCCTCGCTGCATTTCTTGCTGGTGGTCCAGATGCTGACCACAAACCCCCACAGCATCAGAGTGAGGCTTTGCTCCGGGCGGACAGACAGCTGCAGCACTTTTCAAACATGTTGTCACGATGCAACATGAACATGGGATTAAAATAGATGTCCTCATGAATTTTTTACCCAGGTTTGGTTAAAGCTAAACAATTTCCAAGCTAATTTTTATTTTTTTTTACTTTTAGTCTTCATGTAATCTGTTAGAAAGTCACCAGGCAAAATAAAGCTTTGTTTAACATAGATTTGTCATTCCATAAACTTTTTCTGACACTGAGATGATTTTCGAAGGTGTGCTTTCATCCAGGAAAAATTTAACATGTACATAAACTTTTTCATAATATAAAGCAGCTCAGCTGTGCCATTATACTTGTTTTACTTTGTTTTCAAATCTTTACAGCTTGAGTGTTGAGTGCAGAATGACAAACACGCATGCATTATAGTGAATATTGCTTGGTGAATAACTTTTAGGATTTTGTTCAAGTCTAACTATAATTTAATTGGATGGTCAGTTCTAACATTATATTCCCAGTATTCCCAGGGAGTATTCCCAGGGAGGAAAGAGTGGTGATTGGAGCAGACCTGAATGGACATGTTGGTGAAGGAAACAGAGGGGATGAGGAAGTGATGGGTAGGTTTGGTGTCAAGGAAAGAAACCAGGAAGGACAGATGGTGGTGGATTTTGCCAAGAGAATGGAAATGGCTATAGTCAATACCTATTTCCAAAAGAGGGAGGAACATAGAGTGACCTATAAGAGTGGAGGAAGGAGTACGCAGATCGACTACATTCTGTGTAGAAGAGGAAACCTGAAGGAGATTGGAGACTGTAAGGTTGTGGCAGGGGAGAGTGTGGCCAGACAGCATCGGATGGTTGTGTGTAGAATGACTGTTGTTGCGAAGAAGAGAAAAAGAGTAAAATCAGAGAAGAAGACCAAATGGTGGAAGCTAAAGAAGGAAGAATGTTGTGAGAAATTCAGAGACGAGCTGTTAAAGGCTCTGGGTGGTAAGAAAGAGCTTCCAAGTGACTGGGCTACTACAGCAACAGTAATTAGAGAGACAGGTAGGAAGGTACTTGGTGTGTCATCTGGACAGAGAATGGATGATAAGGAAACCTGGTGGTGGAATAGTGAAGTGCAGGACGCCATTCAAAGAAAGAGATTAGCAAGAAGAAATATGTGAGAGGACTGAANATATACTTTTTATACTTTTTTATACTACTATGCAAAAACTCAGGACAGTATTACACTTTTATTATTTCATTTTATGCTTATGTTCATTAAATGTTTAGTGTTTTAGTGTTGGTGTAAATTTTCATACTTTTATACTACTATGCAAAAACTCAGGACAGTGTTACACTTTTACTATTTTATGCTTATGTTTATTAAATGTTTTAGTGTTTTAGTGTTTAAATGGTTACTGTTGCACCGAGGGACTGAGAGAAACACAATTTCAATCCTGTGTATGTCCTGTACATCTTGCAGTTCTGACAATAAAGTTGACTTTGACTTTGACTATAAGGTACATACATACCAGGTAAGTACTGGGTAGCAAGTCCTTTCATAATACAGACCAGTTCATGATGGTACCATGTGCATACAGTATACTGAAAGACCAGGTAGTTGCAGGTGAGTACTAATACATACTTGATATGTACCAGGTGCTTACATGGTACATGCCCAGTAAGTACTCGATGTGTACATGGTATATACTGGATATTTACCAGGTACATAGTAGATTCTTACCTGGTACTTACAGGATCTGTACAAGGAACCTGCAAGGACTGGTCTTTATTATGAAGTGACTTACGGTAAGTAAATGGTAAATGGGCTGTACTTATACACCACCTTTTGATCTCATCAAGAGTCAGAGTCAGAGAGTCTTTATTGTCATTTGCACCGCATGTGGTACATGTGATGAAAACGAGATTATGTACACAGGGTCCCAGTTACATCCAACAACAAATGCAAGAGAAAAACAGTAATAACATCTAGGATTAACTAAGAAAAACATCAACTAGTAATACACTAAGCCCTAATGTAGTAGAAAAACATCATTATAAACAGCAGCACGAACATGAGTCTGTATGAGCAGATGGTCACAAATGAACACAGCAACAAGAAAACAGATCAGCATCAGCATGATGTGATATTTTGCAGTGTTTATTCTTATTATTTATTTATTCATGAGTCTAACAGCCTCAGGGTAGAAGCTGTTCCTCAGTCTAGTGGTTCTACATTTGATGCTCCTCAACCTCCGTCCTGAGGGGAGTGGGGCAAAGAGTGAGTGTGCTGGGTGAGTGAGGTCTTTCATGATGCAGGTGGCTCTTTTCCTGCATCTGGAGGTGTAAATGTCTGTGATGGTGGGGAGACTGACTCCAACATCTTCTGTGCAGCCTTCACCACTCTCTGCAGAGCTTTCCTCTCTTCAACTGTGCAGCCTCCATGCCACACGTTGATGCTGGAGCACAGGACGCTCTCCACTGCACACCTGTAGAACGAGGTGAGAACTGGGCTGCTCAGACCAGCTCGTCTCAGCCGTCTGAGGAAGTAGAGTCTCTGATGACCTTTCTTGATCAGGCTGGTGGTGTTGTTGCTCCAGCTGAGGTTATCATTCATGTGTACACCCAAGTATTTGTAGCTGGAGACCACTTCCACTGCAGATCCACCTATTTTCAGTGGGGCATGGGTGTGTTTGTTCCTTCTGAAGTCCACAATCATCTCCTTTGTCTTCTTCACATTCATGTGAAGATTATTCTCTTTGCACCAGCTCTCCAGATGTTCCACCTCCTGTCTGTAGCTGGACTCATCATTGTTTGTGATGCATCCCACCACCGCTGTATCATCTGCAAACTTAACAATATGACAGCCTGGAAGTGTGGCTGTAGGTCAAGATACTCAAAGCGCTTTACAACAATCTGTGTCCTAATTTACCCATTAACACAGCACTCCACTAGATCTATACAAAGAACAGTCAGAGCTTTATCACATTCATACACTGATGGAGGCCATGTGTCTTGCTCAGGGACACTTCAGCATGTGACTGCTGGTGGAGTCGAACCCCCAACTCTTTCATTGGTAGGATGACTGCTCTAACCACTCAGCCACGGGCATGTTAAGTGACCTGTCCTATAAAGCCAAAAGTGCCATATTCAAAATGGTGCTAAAGTACAAAACACTAGCTAAAACAGTTAAAGTCTGCCTAAAAGCTTAAACACGACAAGTAGCAAATAACTTCCTAAAAGCTAAACATAGTTTAAAAGAGCTATAAATTAAAAGTAGCAAAAAGTCTACTGATGTTGAAGTGACTGATTAAAGTAATTCCAGTAAATACAGGCTTGTTGGCCGTGGGTGTTCAGAGACTCAGGTGTTTAAGTGGTTGTTCGATAATAACAGGATTTGACATTTTGTCCCCTCCACATCACTAAATGTGCTCTGGTGAGATGCTGAACCTCAAGTTCCTCTGCATAGCACTCAGCAGAGCCATTACTGTATTGTGCATTAATGGGTTTAAGACAAACTGGTTCCACATTACTTTAAACCAGCCACTAGAGAGCACAAGCCAGTGTATCTCTTGTGCCGGTCCCAACCCCGGGTAAATGCTGAGGGTTGTGTCAGGAATGGCTTCCCATGTAAAACACTTTAACCAAAACTATAATGAGAGTTCATTAAAACGAAACCATACCGGATCGGTCGAGGCCCGGGTTAACAACGTCCGCCACCGGTGCTGTTGACAAACAGGGTGCCGGCGGAAATTGTACTACTGTTAGTCGAAGACCCGAGGAGAAACGTGTCAGGAGACAGAGGGAGAGGAGGAAAGTGAAGAATGTAGGACTGAGGGTTGCAACTCTAAATGTGGGGACAATGACAGGCAAAGGTAGAGAGCTGGCTGACATGATGCAGAGAAGAAAGGTAGATGTTTTATGTGTCCAAGAGACCAAGTGGAAGGGCAGCAAGGCTCGCAGTATTGGAGCAGGGTTCAAACTGTTTTACCATGGTGTGGATAGAAAGAGAAATGGAGTAGGGGTGGTCCTGAAGGAGGAGTTGGCAAAGAATGTAGTAGAGGTGAAGAGAGTGTCAGATAGGGTGATGTGTCTGAAGGTAGAAGTAGAAGGTCTGATGCTAAACATAGTCAGTGGTTATGCTCCACAGGTTGGATGTGGTGTGGAGGAAAAAGGTTCAAGATTACTTTATGAATACCGTTCAGATGTGTAGCAGAGGTTTTCAAGGCTCTGACCGTTTGAATGTCGCGAGGTTTGCTGAAGCTCTGGGGACGTGTGATCAGCTGAGGGGCCAGGATGTCAAACATTTGTTCCAAAACACTTTACCAAGGAAGGACACACGAGCCGTTTGAACTTCTGCGCTTTGCTGGAGGGAGAATCAACATGTGTAGAGGAGGAGCAGAGTCTCTGAGCGGCCACACGTCTCAGTGAGTGTCGCCGTGACGTTCACGTGTCATTATACAGAGACGACTGGAGGTGCAAGGAATGTGATGTGAAAATGAAAAGTCCTTTGAGCGCAGTGATCACAAAGGTTAAACATTTAGATTGTTTTCCATCTTTTGCAACGGGTTTGGATGTTGTCAGTCCATACAATGGGCGTTATTAGCTGTTATAATCCCCATATATAGCGGCAAAACCGTCCAATCTACCTCCCAGCATGTTTAAAAGAACGTTATCAGCGTTATAATCGCTGTGAGTAGGCAGCGTGTTTCCGTAAAACCCGGAAGTGGTTTTTTTTTTCAGCTTATGTAACTGTTTTCCTAACCTTAAACCTGACCCAGAGGACCAACCCTAAACCTAACCCCCTTACCCTTGTGCCTAAACCTAACCAAGACCCTAAACCAGGGGTCTGCAACCTTTACGATCAAAAGAGCCATTTCTGCCCCTTTGTTCACTAAATTAAACGTGTCCAGAGCCGCAACACCTGCAACAACTGGGATTCTCAACTGGTGGCCCACAGACCACTTTAAGTTTGTAGGAGGATGTTTTTCTGGCCTGTAGGGGTGAGTTATAAAACTAAAAATATCTAATGATTTTAACATTTATTGATATTTTTACATTTTAAAATAAAAGGTGAGATGCTTGTAAAGAAGGAAAAATTAATATACTGTACATTAGTTTTTGCCCAGTTTCTAAAAACTAAAACGATAAAATATGCAGGCCTATGTGATTTTTTTTAACTGTTGAAAAATTACGTATCCTACTTAAAATAAATAAAGCGTAAAGTAAAAGTGAACATGTTTTACTCTTTGTAATGTAGGAAAACTGCTCAAATTAGTCCTTTTAGCTTTTATAACAACCAATAAAATTCAGTTTTGTGTCAGTTTGGATCAAAGCTTGAAAGAGCCGCTGCGGAGAGACCAAAGAGCCGCATGTGGCTCCAGAGCCGCAGGTTGCAGACCCCTGCACTAAACCTAACCCAAGAGCCTTTACTCTAAACCTAACCACGTAGCTAAAGACGGAGCCTGCTGTCATCGCTTGTAACGGTGACAACACACCTTTAAACCTCCTAGGAGGTACAGGAGGGGAAATCTGACCGCTACGTATGGGGATGATAATAACTGATAAGTGCCATTTAATGGTTGTTAACATCCGAAGCGGGTGTCTTTTGTTTGTTTTTGTTTTGCAGGAGGACACAGACGGAGACTACCAGAAGGCGTTGCTGTACCTCTGCGGAGGGAAAGATTAATCACGTTCATGACGCTGAGTGATGAGCTGCTGCAGCGAGACAGATCTATACACCAGAGACGGGAAATATCGACCCGCAGTTCTTCTTCTGACTTTAACGTAGAATTGATTAAATTAATGTGAACTTCCTGCATGTCATTTTGACTCATGTGTGCCGTGTGAATAATAAACTCAACGACAGCATTTTGTCTGTTTTCTCTGTGGAGCCGGTGCAGATTTGACGAAGAGAACAAAGTTGTCTGCGACTCTTTCGGTTGACCTTACAAAGTTGGCAGTTGTTTACGTCGTCTGTGTTAAATCAGCCGGCAGAGCACAACACTGCTGTTAAATTATTAAGTCTACGTGTCAACAACACCGCTGCTCTCATTAATTACAAATGAGACGCGGATCAGGAGTAGTGTTTCAAAGCTGGCGTCAGTGATCAATAAGTCAGGAGGATACGAGACGCCGGCTGGCTTCGGCTGTTTGTGGAGGACACAGGAAGTCTCTGCAGGTCAGCAGGTCAAGATGGCTTCAGTTCACAGAAAGGGAACCACAGGGTGGCAGCAACCAACAAAATCATCACAGGCTAAAAGGGCAATTACAAGACTGACATTTTATTTTATTAAGTTTGGACTGTTTCATAAACCAGTTTCCATTCTGCATTCATTTAAAACAGTTCATGTATTCAAAAGCTCAATATTTCAATTGGGTTTTATTTATTTCACATTTCATTAAATTATATTTAATAACTATTGGTAATAATTTATTGAGCCTTTATTGCATAATATAGCTCGTTATAATATCTGTATGTCCTTACATGTTTTCTCATGTGTAATTCAATTCATTTCAGTTTATTTCTGTAGTTCCAAATCACAGAAGTCAAGTCAAGTCAACTTTATTTGTAGAGCACATTTAAAACAGAAACTGTTATCAAAGTGCTTAACAACAACAATTGGAGTAAAATTAATGAAAAGTACGAAACACTTATGATAATACTGAAGAATTAAAAAGCATTTAAAATGTAGGATCACAGAACAAACAAAAAAAACACTAAATCAACTCACACTGTGAGAAATGTCTGCGAGAACAGATGTGTTTTTAGCAGAGATTTGAACTGAGGAAGGGAGGTGGCCTGTCATTCTGTGTGGCTGCCCCCCGCCTCTGGAATTCCCTCCCTGACTACCTGAGAGCTCCACAGTCACTGGTTGACTTTAAACAAGGCTTAAAGACTTTTTTTTAAGTAAGCCTACTCTGCCTCCACATGGTTTTATCTTTGATCTTAGTTGATATTATTATTGATTTTACTTGTTTTATTCACTTGTTTTTATTTAATCTTTGTTTTTTGTTGCATTTTAGCACTTTGAGATTTTTGTTAATGAATAGTGCGTTAAAAATTAAATTAATTATTATTATTATTATTGGGGGGCAGGTTGTTCCAGAGTTTGGGGCCCACCTAATGCAGCACCTGTAATCCCAGCACTGCTCCAGCCGTGATATAAGGATACTGTGGTCAACAGTATCAAAAACAGCGCCTCATGTATCAACGGTGCGTACACACAAAAACCGTGCGTACGTCACTATCCACGCAAAACTCCGTATGTATCAAAACAGAACTGAACGTGGATATGTCCGCACCGCCACGGCAGCTCCAGTGCAGGCGTACGCACGTTTCTGTGGTTTGTGTTCCTTTGGCGACACCTACAGGTGATTCTGGAAACTGTTCATGATGGGGTAATAATGATTATTTCCACCCAAACACACATGATGAACAATTATTACATCCACATGGACGCAATCAGAATACAACCTGCAAAAAATATAAAAAACAGAAAGACTGAATAGTTCTGCACAGCTTAAATTCTTGTTTTTTGTTCATTTTTAGCTGTTTTAGCAGTTGAAGAACGTGATGCATGATGGGACAAGACGACATTCCTCTGTTGCAGGGTATATTTCAATGAAAACAACGTTTGTCTTTATTTTTAATTCATTCCAGATTTAAAGAACACAATAATAATAATAATAATAATAATAATAATAATGAATTCAATTTATAACGCACTTTTCATTAATGAAAATCTCAAAGTGCTAAAACACAAGAAAACTATTTTAAAAAGAACCACAAGAAATCCTCTTTTGCCTTCATTTCATGTATTGTTTCATTTCATGTTGTTCATTCTAAATAGTTTTCTTGTGTTCTTTAAATCTGGAATGAATAAAAAAAAAAAAAACATTGTACCATGCGGGATTCGAACTCATGAGGTTTGGGACGAAAGGCGGGCACGCTACCCACTGACCTATTTAGGCATGTTAGAATAGCTTGGTCAACTTTTCATTTAAAAGTGGACGGTTTGTTGTGCGCTGAGCGTGCCAAACAAAACCTTTTTCCGTGCCTCTCTACGTCACTCAGAAGTGTCTCCAGTTCACAGTCCGTGAAGTTCCTCTTTTTTCCACGTTTCGACATGATTTGCAATAGAGCAAAGACGACATTCCTAACGTGCAGGGCATATTTAAATGAATTTGCATATTTATATGGAGGCGTGTCAAAGGCGGAGTCGGCCACTCTCTCATGTGCGCTCAATTCCACGTTGGTTGTGATGTACAAAAGGAATGTGCGTGGATACCGGCGTATGCACAGTTTGATACATCTGGATTTTTTTGTGCGTACGCAGTTTTCTGGATTTGACCGTGCGGCACTTTTCAGTAAGAAATCCACGCAAGTCTTTGTACATGAGGCTATACCACAAACTGACCAGAATCACTTTAAACCATAATATCATTACAAACCCCCACTAATGCCATTTCAGTGCTGTGGAGTTGCTTAAAACCAGACTGAAATATCTAGAAAATTCTGTTCTCATTCAAAAACTTTTTTAATTGAATAAAAACTACTTTCTCCAGGATAAGTCATCTCAAAGCACGGAACAGAAACATTCACATACATAAAAAGTCAGTTAATAACAGTATCTGAGGAGCCAGCATTAACACGTTTAATTATCAAACTCATCATTTCCATCATTTGTGTGTGTGTGTGTCTGTGTGTGTGCGTGCGTGTGTGTGTGTTTGTGTGTCCATTTCTTAGCTAAAAATCTCGTGAACCACTGGACAAATTCAAAGTAAACTCACAGAAATTAACACACACTTAAATGAATATAACTCAGTGACATTTACAGATGCTGAGCTAAAGCTTGGTGTGGTAGTAGCCGAGAGTCATTCACAATCCACACTCCAAGTAACAACAGACCCCAAAACATCGCAAAGAGGTTTTGGTTTTTGAACATGAGCATCTTAGGAATGAATTTTTCAATCTTTCTCCCTCCTTAGATGTCATGCATT
>JBBPBX010002545.1:62330-72352 GCA_038048925.1 Garcialebias charrua
GTGAACTTAGCAAAACAGCTGAAAGGTAGATAAAAAACAGAAAAATGCTTAAGTTACGAGAAGAAAGTAGAGCAGCCCAATTTTGCCCAATTAGACTGAAAGAAGCACAAATTAACACAAAATATGGGAAATTTTCTGAAAAAGCTGAAATTAGCACCAAAAAAAGGCTGAAAAGTAGCTAAAAAGGCAGAAAGAAGCTTAAATTACCAGAAGGAAATGGAGAGCATGATTTTTTTGCTGAATTCAGCAGAAAAAATTTGAAACAAGTGCAAAAAATGTGGAATTAGCGAAAAAGCTAAAATGAGCATAAAACAGCTGAATCGTAGCTGAAATAGCAGTACCACTACGGCCGTGGCGTATAATAATAATAATAATAATAATTAATTCAATTTATAACGCACTTTTCATTACTGAAAATCTCAAAGTGCTACACATATATTGAATGCTACACACATTCATAAACCGGTGGCGGCAGACTACCATGCAAGGTGCTTTCCAGTCCTACCGGGAGCAACTCAGGGTTAAGTGTCTTGCCCAAGGACACAACGACACATGGTGCGGGTCCCGGGAGTCGAACCGCCAACTTTCCGATCGGGAGACGACTGCCATTACCACTACACCACGGCCGTGGTAATGGCAGTCGTCCCCGATCGGAAGGTTGGCGGTTCGAATCCCGGTTCCCCACACCATGTGTCGTTGTGTCCTTGGGCAAGACACTTAACCCTGAGTTGCTCCCGGTAGGACTGGAAAGCACCTTGCATGGTAGTCTGCCGCCACCGGTTTATGAATGTGTGTAGCATTCAATATATGTGTAGCACTTTGAGATTTTCACTAATGAAAAGTGTGTTATAAATTGAATTCATTATTATTATTATTATTATTATTAAAAGCTGAAACATGCAGAAATAATCTGAAAGGAGCATAAACAGCTTAAATTAGCGGAAAGTAGCTAAAAAGTTAAAATTTGTACAAGGAAGCTGAAGCAGAACAAAATGTGAAAGGAGAAGCAAAAGGTTGTAAACTGATCTAAAGATTTGAAGGATGTAAAATGAGCTCAATTCATTTTTTTATGAAAACAAAACTGTCAGAAAAGTTTAAATATTTCAAAAAGCAGCAACACTAACAGTCACAGCAGGACTGGAATTGAACGTTTTGATTTATGATTTGTTGAAATCGTTTGAAAACTGCAGGACGAGAATTGGGCTGAAAAACATACAGAAAATTAAAAAATGATCACAATAGAGTGAATGCTTCACATAAACATTCACACAATAAAATTAGAAAACATAAGCTTAAACAATTGAAAAAGAAATGCAAACAAGAAAAGCATTAAATCCCATATGCGGCCAGAATGAAGCCGACTGATGAGGTTATGTTGTTTTTGACTCCCCTGTCAACAAACATTCCAGGAGAAATCCTTTATTTTATCTGTTAGATAATCTTTTTTTCTTGTAAAAAAATAAAAAATAAAAATAAAACTAATTTAAACTGATTTATTTCTGATTTAAGTGTATTTCCTTTGAGCTTTGTGCACACACAGACCAACAACTTATCAGCCTGATTTCAGCTCAACAATGAAATGTATGTTTCATTTACTAAATTTTTGTGATCTTGGCTTTGTTGGGTCTAAAGCTCCTTAGAAACTAAACACTCATTCTCCCACATAAAGACATTTATTCTGGGTCAAATCTCCTTAGTGTAACAGTTGCTGGAGTGTGTCCTGCTTCTTTTCCATCTGATCGACTGAGAGCTCTCAGCCAATCAGGAGCTGCGGCGGTCAGACCACCCATACGTTTCAGCTTCACACACAAATGATCATTTCACTTCCTAAAGTTTGAGAAAATATCCTTGAACAATCATCATCACTGGTGCTGAACACGTGGCTGCAACAAGAATATTCAAATTATTTGTTTAAAAATAAGGTTTATGTGCCAAATGCACAAAATGTGAAATCTGCCACGTTTGATATTTTATTGAAGATTTGTACATAAATCCTTTTTTGTATCTTTTAATCCCCACTCCTGTCATGCTGAGGATATTTGAATAATTAAAGCTGCAATTTAGTCAGATTATTATTATGATAGAATAGATTTACAAAGTATTTCCTCATTATTTTTATTTATTAAATTTTTATTATGCACTTTTACATACAAATCATGTAACTTAAATAAAAATGTATATTTTGTTTTCTTGACTTAAGGTATTTGAGAGTATAATGACTGTGACACTTTTTATGATTTAAAGGTGCTCAGAACAATTCATAAAGTTAGAAACTAAATCCACATGATTGTTTTGTTTATAGCAAAATGTATCTTCTTTATAGTTTTTGTCCACTTGGTTTTCAGAAGGAAGCTAAACGTTTTGTTTACATTGAGTGCGTACCCACACTTCAGATTTTTTTTAATCCAACCGTTATTTCTACAGGTTAGCCTCACTGAGTCACGAGGACTCATTTTCAAAAGAGACCTGTTTTAGACAAACCACAGATAAGATGCACACAAAAATAAACAGCCATAAAATGCATATAAAATGAAAAGTAAATAAAAGTAGTGAGATAACACAGAATAAAATCAAGCTACGGTATGAAACGAGGTAAAATACTAAAAACAAGAACTTGTCTGCATTGATTTCTCCATTGAACTTGTTTAAAATTTCTTAGAGAGGTCAAAGTTGACAGCTTCAGGTCTTTATGCAAGGTGTTCCAGGAACAAAGAGAAGGCCTTTTTGACAAATGCACTCTGCACTGAGGGGACACTGCATGTAATCATGTCCTGAGAGCGCACGCTGTAGCTGCACTCACGCAGAGACGTGTAGGAGGAGATGTATGAAGGCAGCAGACCGAGAAGTGATTTAAAGATGAAAATGTACCAGTGGAAGAGTCTGCGTGAAGTTAATGATGTCCAGTTAACCAGTGTGCACTAGTGGGTGCAGCCAGTTATGAATTAGTGCACCATGATAGACAACATCCAACATCTGCAAGCGGCTGAAAACAACATCCCTTTGATTTTACCAACATTTAGCACCAGTTTGAGACTAAACAAATCTGACAGAATGATGTCGAATGCAGACTGTAAAAACTGGAAAACCTTAGCAACTGTTTTAGCTCGACAGTAAATAAATGCATTGTCGGCATAGAATAGAATTGTGCATCAATACATCTGGAAATTATTGAATCAAACCATTTAATAACATTCAAGATAAACGTATGTTTGATTTCATACTTTACAGCTATAGTACCTTTAATAGTCTTTGATTGTTGCAACTTCCGATATTTTTTCCCCATAGTTGAACATTTTGGACAGTCTGAAACAGAAACGTGTGTTTTCACCTGCTGACGTCATGAGCCTGAGACGTACATGGTTTACTGGAACAATTTCACTGGAAACAAAAGTCTGAGTGAAGTTATTAAAATAAAACGTGCAGAGAAAAGAAGAAAATGTCACTTTCTAAAAGACTAACATTGTTTTTATTAAACATATGTAGTGGACCTACCCAGGGTCAAACTAAGGTTTTTGAACTGTCCAGTGATTACCTTTACTGACCTCTCAGTAAAGCAAGACATTTACTACAAAATCATTCATTTAGCTATAATCTGATAACATAGTCACCAAAAAGAGACTATTTCTATCTTTGATTTTAGGCTGATGTGATCAAAAGAATAACTTTTGTCATTTTCATGATGTGTGCTTTTAAGCTGTGTTATTCTGTAAGAGTTTAAACTGTGTTCACTGCTGTGTCAAAGGTGCAGTCTCGGGTCACAGAGACCGGACGGTTTTGTTTAGAAACTCAGAGGACAGTAATCCGTGTTTTTCATGAAAGGGCTCCAGCTTGCTGTGCCTTTCCCTAAACAAATCTCTCTCTGCTCTGGCTGTAACCTTGGGTCTGATAAGGCAAGTTCACTCCTCTCTTTGTTCCTGCTTTTTAAGTTCTAACTGTGCGGAAACGCTTCAGAGTTTCTGGGAGCTTCGAAAGATGATGTGAACTTTCCAAAGAGCTGAATGACCAACAGTCACGCGCTAAGGACTCGTCATCCAGCTGGGACTGATAACATGTTGTTATGGGTCCACTCCGAGCGTAAGCTCAAAAACTTTGTTATTCCTTCCTGGAATAAATTATCTTGAGCCAAGAAGCCACGACTGTCACGACTTCTGCCGACGAAAGCGAGTATCACCGACACCGACAAGGTAAACACGCGTGGAGTCCAGCTTGGACTTGCGGGACCGACGACTCGTCAGTCTAAAGTTGACCACAGCTCTTTACCAGAACCAAGGCGGACGTCTTAAGGTAAAGGAGCAGCTGTTTGCTTGCTGGAGGTGTGATGATATCTTAGCTGGACGCGTACGGAAGAGTGTCATCTGGTTTCATAAATGCAAGATAAACTTCCTCTCTTAACCTCCCAATTCTTCTTAAATCTTTCCTCCTATCTTTTTCCCTCAATTCTAAGCTGGAAACTATTTTAAGCTGAAGAGCCCACAGACTAAATATGTTAACATCCAATATTGAAGTCTGTTGTGTTAAATTTAAGTGTGCTGACGTATTAATTTGAAAGAAAGTGAAATCATGTCAATCAAGTGTAATGGTGTTAATTTAGTTGATTCATTTTAAATAAATGATAGTGTCTCTTTGACATATCAAGCTAAGTTAACGTGTCCATTGTCACTCTATAGCTCTGTTTATTTATCCATCATAAAGATCACAGAAACATTGGGTAAACTGAAAAAGAACAGAATCCGTGAATTTACTATTCAATCTGAATAAGTAAATTAATTAAGGTAAAGAGGTCAGTATTAATATTGACCTCCTCATTAACCCCTTACACATATCTTTATTTTGCATCAATATTTCAACCGTGAGGTGTGTGTTTTCCATGAAAGTGGAGATTTGTGCTGAAAAATGTCATTGATGCCATTTAAGGGCATAAAATATATATATTTTCATTCATCCAACCTTTATTTAGGCAGGTTAATCCCATTGAGCCTCGAGGACTCATTTACAAGAAAGACCTGCTGGCTGGACTTTTAGGAAAGAGGAGGAATTCTTTGTTAGTGAGAAAAGAATGGAGCATGAGATCGACAGACGGATTGGTGCAGCGTCTGCAGTATTGTGGACTCTGTGCCGGTCTGTTGTGGTGAAGAGGGAGCTGCTGTTTTACCGGTCGGTCTACATTCCTACACTCATCCATGGCAACAAACTCTGATTAACAAGATCCTGGATCCAGGAGGTCTGAATGCATTTCCTCTGCAGAGCTGGAGAAGTTCAGTTATCAGGAGAGACTCAGTAGAACTGCTGCTCCTCCACATCCAGAGGAGACAGTTGAGGTGGTTCAGGCATCTGGTAAGGATGCTCCCTGGGGAGGTGCTTCAGACATGTCTGACTGGGAGGAGACCCCGAGGAAGACCCAGGACACGCTAGATGTGTCAATCTCAAGGCCCGGGGTCCAAATGTGGCCCTTGTTGCCATCTTATCTAGCCCCCAAGATGATATGTGAAATGTAAAATACTTCTATATCTTGAATTTTTTCAGTAATCTTTGATTATGATGTTGAAAGCGCAACAGAGAACATCAAATGAGACCAATCAAACTCTTGTTGAGGAACCTGTGATCAAAAAAATATGCTGGGTATCTGATTTGAGATACCGTATTTTCCGGCCTATAAGTCACAGTTTTTTTCAACTAATTTTCATGTCCTGCAACTTATGGGGCGAAGCAGACATATTTATGGATTTTTCCCCATATTTTTAGACAAATTTTTGGCTCAGATATGACAGTTTCCATTCATTCTGACGAAAAAAATTGTGCAGTACCACTTTCGGCCGCTAGGGTCCACCGACCGTTCCCAGCTCACGTGTCCGACTGTAGCCTCCTCTGCTCGGACTCACTCTGTCGCAGCCCGGCCTCCAGAACTCTGAACTAGTGTTTGTTAGCGAAATATCTCATGAACCACACGACAGATTTTGATGAAACTTACAGAAAATAATCACTGGATGGATATTTACAAACTGTTAGCTGTATGAGATGTTTGAGCTAAAATTTGATTTATTTATAATTTATTTTCGCGACCGTTTGGAAGACGTCAAAGCGAAACAATTTAAATCCAGCAGATTTGACCATTACGTGAATTTATTAAGGAACGGTTAAGCTCAGAAACACTTTTGCTATAATGTCAGCTAACAAATATATATTTTTAAAGTGTTTATCTTGCTAAATTTTAAAGAAATGAAGCGTATCCGCTCGCTGCGCGTGCACATGGCAAAACTACTTTTTTAAATCCAGCTGATTTGACCATTTCGTGAATTTATTTAGGAACGGTTAAGCTCAGACACATCTTTGCTTATAATTTTCAGCAAACAAATAATTGTTTTTACCGTGTTAATCTTGTAAAGTCCTTCCGTGCTCGCTCGCTCCTGTGGCCGCCATATGCAGCAGGGCGGTGACGTGTAACATAGGCGACGCGTCAGCGGTGACACATAAAAGATGCGACGTGTACGGAGGTGTGACACGTTTATGGATTTTTCCACTTTATTGGACATAATTGGACTTTGCGACTTATCGGGCAGAAAATACGGTAATGTAGATTCTGAAATTGGCCCTTAGTTTGAAAAAAGGTTTTAATTTTGGCCCCCTTTTGTGAGTTTGACACCCCGTCTCTCGGTTGGCCTGGGAACACCTTGTGGTCATCCCAGAAGAGCTGGCTGTGGAGAAAGATGTCTGGAAACACACCTCTCACCACCACCACCACCCCAACTACCACCCTGACCTGACTCCAGAACAGGTAGAAGAAAATGGATGGATAGAACTTTTTTTTTTTTACGATACCAAACATCATTTCCTGTAACCCCAACACCTGCAGCACAGTTTTAATCCTTCCAGGATGGATAAATCCTGAGCTGCACGTTGAGCTTCTGAACTGAAATACATGAGCTCATTTCTCATCATCACTGAACACTTTTATTCACAACAACATGCGTGAAGCTGATTTTTCACTAAAGAAAATACATGAACCGTGACTGCTTTTGTGTGTGTCTTCCTGGATTTTGTGCAGAAAAGTTCACACACTTCTGCGCTAAAAACAGTCTCGTTGAATGAGTGCATGCAGGAATATAATAGAAGTGATATTTAATTTGACATTACTGCGGATAATGGTTACATAATGTTCCCAGTTTGGCTGTGCATGAAAGAACTACATGTATTGTGCGTGGGATGTATTTCATCACATTTAAACGCTTCGTTTTCTCCTTTGTTAAAATTGTTTTACTTGTAAATTAGGACTGAGCAAGACATTATTCAGGGATGACATGTTTGAGGAAACTATTTTTCCAGAGCTCATAAATTCTGCTCATGGTTGCAACCCTCCCAGCAGCTTCTGCTTCCAGCAGCTGATGTTTGAAAGTGTTGCTTGAGGGCAAACTCCATACATTTGTTTTTAAATTCCCTGGAATCTGGTGACTTTGTGGCTGCCCTCTAATTTACTTTGCTCTCGCTCAAGTCCGGCCATTTCTTTCTTATCCATATTCAGTTTCCAACAAAGCCCTGAATGCAACCTGCTGAGAGCTGGAGCTCGATGGATTTCAGCTGCGAGTATTTTATTATGTTTCAGCAGGGGATGAGAATCAAATCATGAGAAAAATAGAGTCATTTTTCTTTTCTACGGTCCCCGCAGGTCTTCCTGGTGGATGAAAGTCCATCTCCTCATGACCTCCGTCTGACTGGGGTTCAGTGAGCTGCTGCTTTGAGGGACAACACGAAGCGATAAATACCAGAGTTAACCTGAGAAAGACCAAAAGAAAGTGGATTCTGAATCAAACCTTCTCAAGAATAGTTTTAATAAAAGTTGTGTGGAAAAATCAGCATATTTGTCTCTATATTAGAGATTTAACATTTGATTTCAGAAATACTTTGTTTCAGTAACAAAAAAAAACATAAATTGGAGTGATTTACTGTTTAAGCATTAACAACTCAGTATTTGCTTTTTCAGCAAATTTCAACATAATTCATCTCAGATTTCACATTGCATTTCATCAGAAATATATATCTGGATAATAATCGACCCCGTCGTGGAGTGAAGAGAGAGAACGGGAAATATCGTCCGTCCGTCCGTCTGTCCAACTGTGCATGTTGTGAGCATGATCAACTGAAAAACAAGTGAGGCCCTGATTTGAGATGGACAACATCATGCATATATACAGGTGGTCCCGACTTACGACGACATTGACATACGAGGTTCCGAATTTACGAGCTATCATATTTAATAAAAATATGAAATAATAATAATAATTTTGTGTTTAAATGTTCTTGATTTCATGTTGCAGCTGTGGTTGATTTAAATGGCTTTATAAATAAAGTATCATTATTATTATTACATATTATTATTATTATTTTGAAGCTGATTACGCAGTTTCCGTCAGTGTTCGGCAGTATTCGGCGGTGTTCATCTGTGTTCGGCGGTGTTCGGGTGTTCGGCTGTTTAGCCAGTTAGCTCCGGCCTCGAGAGCCGGGTTCGGACGGACAGTGTCCGTTTAGAGGTTCCTGCGCTCGGATACATGAGCAGGAGCTGAACGGCGGTTTTGTGGAGTGACGGATGGACGAAGGAAAACGACGCTGTGAAGCAGCAGACAGTGTGCTGGGCCGGAGAAGCAACAGATAACATGCTAACAAGCCTAGCTGTAGGATGGATGCTATCGCTCTCACCGGGGACATGGAGCCGACAGGCGGCGGAGCTCGCCTCGATGTCCGCCTGGCAGCCTCAGATGTTGGATTGTTATCGAGCTAACAGCTGCGGCAGCCTTTTTGGAGGGTCTAACATGCTAACGCAGCGGAGCTAACGCAGCGGAGCTAACGAGGCGGAGCTAACATGCAAACAGATGGAGAGAAGCTGCAGCTCAAAGTAAGAAATTGTTTTTTTGTTTTTTTTATGTATGTTATTTTAAAATGTTTTGAAGTGTTAGGATAGGCGAAGTGCTTGGTAACTGTTCATTACAGCACATGTACGTGTATCAGTGGCGGCTCGTGCGGTATAAAAGGTGGTCCCCGATTTACGAGAATTTCATCTTACGAGATAGTCGTAGAACTCGCTCATAAGTCGGGGACCACCTGTACATGTATACACATATACAGGTAGCCCTCGAGTTACGTCAGGGATAGGGACCTACGTGTGTGACTTAGGTCGATTTTGTCGTACCTCGCGGACCAAAAACACATGCCTATCGTAGGTCCGCGTTTCTGACATAGGTCGCGGTTATACCGCTAACGGAGCGCCGCACACATATTTAATGGCATGAGACTGAACAAGCAGACATACTAAGGCCATAAACACGCACAGAACTGCACAACAAATAAAAAATATAATGTCTTACTTTGAGCCGGTGGCCCCGACTGCCAGGCGGACATTTGCGGCGAGCTCCCGGCCGCAGATGGATCCTCCGCGGCATGTCGGCTCGGTGTCTTCGCCTGTGTTAGCTGCTTTGTTAGCTGCTGTCGTTAGCATGTCGGGCGGCGTTGTGGCCGCCGATCGCGGGGCGATCCGCGGCTGCTCCTCCGGACCTGAGACGTCCACAGAGTTGACCGAGTGTTTCCAGCTCATTTATCCGTATGAGGCAACCCTGATCGGGCACACGGAGCCAGCTGACAGTAGCCTCCGGAGCTCCATTGACCGCAGTACAGTTGTAAAATGGCAACCGGAAGTGGCGAGCGGAAACCGGAAGTTGCGTAAATACGATTAATTTCTTATCAAAACGTAAAATTAATAATTATACTTTATTTATAAAGCCATTTAAAACAACCACAGCTGCAACAAAGTGCTATACACATGAAATTAATAACTTTTAAACACAAAAAAAAAAAAAAAAAAATATTTTTTTTTTTTTTTTAATCATATTTTTATTAAATATGATAAAATCGTAAGTCTGAGTTGCCGTAGGTCGCAGGTGTCGTACCTCGAGGGTTTCCTGTATATATATATATATATATATATATATATATATATATATATATATATATATATATATATATATATATATATATAT
>JBBPBX010002545.1:78199-89752 GCA_038048925.1 Garcialebias charrua
GGAGGATGGGGCTGTTTTGGAGTCCCCGCCTGCTTGAGTGACCGCGACAGGACAGGAGGACAACCGAGGCTGGGAGAACTGCTTGAAAAGCTGCATGTTGCGAGGTGGGGTCCGATGGGAAGGTTGGACTTGCTGATGTTGAGGGTGGTGATGAAGAAGCCCTTCCTGGTGCTCGGCTCTGGAAGTGTCTGTGGACAGAGACTTAACAAAAGACTTCATTAAGTGTCTGTGTCGGGCATGCGGTGGTAAGACGGTGGTGGCTGCAGGAGCAGCTTCTCGAGAGTCGACATCATTTGACGAAGACCTAACGAGGCTGAGGAAAGGCTTGGAGGACGAGATGGCTCCAGACTTGCAGGGGGAAGAGGAGCTGGAACTTGTGGATGGGGGCTGGGCTGGTCGATCAGAAGGCCAGGAGGAGCTGGTGGGAGGCGTGGAGCTTAAGTGGGAGTGGGCGGAGACAGAGGTAATAGACATAGCATGAGACGACGTGTGCAAGTGGGGGTCTGATGGTTGCACAGACAGGGTGGTTGATGAAACAGGCAGTACAGCAGCTCCAGATGTTTCCACACTGGACGAGTCAAACAGTAGCTCCTCTTTTGCCTCCACTCTGAGGCTAGCAGTGGTCCTCTTGAGAGGGTATCTGCCCCTTGGTTTAGCTCACCCGGGATGTGTGTCGCTCTCAGTGACAATATTCGGTGACTGCACCACGTGAACAGTTTGTGTGTCAGGCTAAGGAGGGGTCGGGACCTTGTCCCCCTTCTCTGTTGATAAAGGACACAGTGGTTCTGTTGTCTGATTTTATCAGGACATGTTGTTTTGTAATCAATCCCCTTTTCAGAAAAACAGCCTTAAATTCCAGGAAGTTGATGTGGAGTCTCACATCCTGCTGTTTCCAGAGCCCTTGGGCATTCTGGTTCCTGCAAAATGCTCCCCAACCTCCCTTTGAAGCGTCTGTTGTGATCCCCACACGAGACAGTACTATTCCCAGCGGGACGCCTGTCGTGAACACAGAAGGAACCCTCCAGGGTTCCAGGGCTGTCATGCACTCTGAGCTGATCAGTATTTTCCCTGCCCGCCTGAAGGAGGCAGGACGCGTTTGTTTGTTTAGCCATACCTGTAGAGCTCGCATTTTTAATAATGCTCGAGGCACGCAAAGAATGGCTGTTGCCAGAAGACCCAGCAAGCGCCGACAGAGCTTCAGAGACACTCTCTGGTCCAGCTAGAAGCGAGCCAGGCAGAGTCGGATGGAAGAGATTCGCTCCTCTGAAAGCCGTGCTCTGTACAAAATGGTGTTGACCTGTACACCGAGAAATACGGTAATCTGTGAAGGAGTCAAATTGCTTTTCTGCAGATTTATCACGAAGCCCAGATCCTCCAGGTGCGTCATCATCATCCGTGAGTGCAACAGGGCTTGTGTTCTGCTCTCGGCCAGAATTAAAAGCTCGTCGAGATAATTCCTAATCCTGACCCCTTGACCCCTGAGCGGGGCCAAGGCTGCATCCAGACATTTTGTGAATGAACGTGGTGCAGTTTTTAGCCCGAAAGGTAGAGCTGTGAATTCGTAAGCTTTCCTTTCGAATGCAAAGCTAAGATATTTTCTGTTTCTTCCAAATGCTCACGTGGAAAAAAGCATATTTTAAATCCACTGTGCATGTGTGGTCTCTCAGTCTCATAGACTGGATCACCTGTCTCAACGTGAGCATCTTGAATTTGTAAGTTTTTATTCTCTTGTTCAATGCTCTGAGATCCAGGATCGGTCTCAAGGTCTGATCTCGTTTGGGCACGAGGAAATACTTGCTGAAGTGGCCGGAGTGTATATTGTGTTTTGGAACAACATTTATCACCCCTTTTTGCAACATTGTTGATATCTCCTCTCGTAAAACGTGTGTACGGTCTGGTGTTATGTTTGACTGGAGCACCCCGTTGAACGGGGGTGGCCTCTTGTGGAATTGCAGCCGCAGGCCTCGACACACTGTCGTCATGACCCACGAGTTTGGGTGACACGCCCTCCAGGCCTGCGCGTGCGCAGTGAGCCTGTGAGACATGTTTATTGTGGGTTGTGTATGCGTCGTGGGTGCGGGAGGGGAGCATTTGCCTCCTCCCGCATGGCCCTGGACGTGCTGACCTGTCTGCCAGCGGACGCCGTGAAGTCTGTCTGCTCCAGACAGACCCCAGACGCCCCGCTGAGGCTCATTGTCTTCTGACCTAACACCTTGTTTTCCACGAGGGAGGAGGGGTGCTTGCCCTCTCCCTTCATCGTGACTGTTCTCACAAAAATGGTGCTGCTGTTTTTTTTGTTGAGTCAAGAACCAGGGCAGTTTGTGCTTTTGGTACTTTATTTTTGTGCTTTGAACAACAAAAATCTGTTTTATTTACACATTTATCAGAAACACCTTGTTTTGTGCATACAGAAATGTCACCAGCTTTTTGTAGGTTTTTACATGTAAAGTCTGGGTTTAAAAGTCTTGGTTCCCGTACCACATGGGCAGACAAACCTTCAAAACTGAGAAGTGGTCCCGTTTCGTCAGGCCAACTTCTGTCTTCTGTCCCGGTTCGCCGAGGAGGTTCTCTGCGGAACCGCTTGGCGAGGAACGAACCTGTTTCTGGTCCAGGACTGGCCAGCCTGAGGTGGCCCTGCTACGGGTCTCTGCCATTGCTCCCCATCGTAAGCTGGTCTTTTTTGTGGGGGACAGCGTGTGGCTGAGCAATGTCGAGGCTGCATGGGTCTGCTCCCGCTGGAGTCTCTGGGGGGTACACAAAAGTCTTTCTCGGCATCCCCTCGCGCAGGGCCTCGGCCTGCTTTCGCCTTTGCTCCAACCTGCTCTGGATAAGCTCCAGAGATCCCCCGAAGAGTCTAGTCGGCTCGATCGGGTGGTGGAGGAACGGGAACTGCTGGCCCTCCGGCAGGTCCGTCAAAGTCAGCCACAGGTGGCGCAGGGCGATGACCACTTCAGCCGTGCATCTCCCCTGAGCGATGGCCGCGGCCCCCATCATGCGGAGGACAAAGTCGGTCGCCTTGCGGTTGGGCTGGACGATATGGCCAAAATTTTTATCACGATATAGTTCTTAATTTCGGTCGATAACGATATAATTCGATATCGATATAAACAATATAAAAGCCTAAAAAAAACTATAAACTATACAAATAAATTAATGTTCACCTTGTATTTGTATTTAGCCTCCAAAAAGATGGAAATCACCATCAAATAAACATAAAATTCTCAACCCAATAATTCTCAGTCGGGTCATCTGGACACTTTCTTTTTTATAGACACGTTTCATCCTCCATCCAGTTTCTATAAAAAAAGAAACTGTCCAGATGACCCAACTGAGAGTTATTGGATTTGGTACCTGGATTATTGAGCATGAACTTTCTTGCCATAAAATTCTCAACTGTGTCAATATTAATAGTTTTAACTTTAAAGAACTTTAAAATTTACAGCAGTGAAATTCATAGTTAATTAAATAAAACTTTTGGGTATTGTTATTTATAAGAAGCTGACATAGAAATCTCATGTAAATTACTTAAGAATAAAAATAACAAAATCAATTGCATTACTGTATAAAGTAAAATAGTTTTTGAATGACAAAGCTTTGAATATATTGTATAATCAATGTAATGATTGTTCCATATTTAAGCAACAGTATTGTATTGAAGTTTGGGGAAAAGCATGCAAAACTATTACAAACCCTGATTTTATTTGACAAAAAAGAGCTATAAGAAGTAGGAAGTGCTATGGTCACCCAACAAATATATTATTTCATCAGTTGAAATTATTAAAATGTTATGATTTGGTTGAACATAGTATTTTACAAGTCATGTACAAAACTAAAAAAATATATTACCCCACCCCCCATATTCAATTAAAATTTGTTTTAAAAGTTATTAAACCCAGAAGGGAATGTAAATTCTCCTGGCAGCCCCTCCCTGGGCTGCCACCTTACCGTGGTGGAGGGGTTTGAGTGTCCCAATGATCCTAGGAGCTATGCTGTCAGGGGCTTCATGCCCCTAGTAGGGTCACCCAAGGCAGACAGGTCCTAGGTGAGGGACCAGACAAAGTGCAGCCCGAAGACCCCAATGATGAGTAAAATAAATGGACAAAATGTTCCCTCGCCCGGACGCGGGTCACCGGGGCCCCACTCTGGAGCCAGGCCCGGAGGTGGGGCACGTTGGCGAGCGCCTGGTGGCCGGGCTTTCACCCATGGAGCTCGGCCGGGCACAGCCCGAAGAGGAGACGTGGGTCCCCCTTCCCATGGGCTCACCACCTATGGGAGGGGCCAAAGGGGTCGGGTGCAATGTGGGATGGGTGGTGGCCGAGGGCGGGGACCCTGGCGGTCTGATCCTCGGCTACAGAAGCTGGCCATTGGGACATGGAATGTCACCTCTCTGGTGGGGAAGGAGCCTGAGCTAGTGTGTGAGGTTGAGAGGTTCCGGCTAGAAATAGTCGGACTCACCTCAACGCATGGCTCTGGCTCTGGAACCAGTTTCCTTGAGAGGGGTTGGACACTCTTCCACTCTGGAGTTGCCCCTGGTGAGAGGCGCCGAGCAGGAGTGGGCATACTTGTTGCCCCCCATCTCGGTGCCTGTACGTTGGGGTTCACCCCGGTGAACGAGAGGGTAGCCTCCCTTCGCCTACGTGTGGGGGGACGGGCTCTGACTGTTGTTTGTGCCTATGCGCCAAACGGCAGCGCAGATTACCCACCCTTTTTGGAGTCCTTGGAGGGGGTATTGGAGAGTGCGCCTCCTGGGGACTCCCTTGTTCTGCTGGGGGACTTCAACGCTCACGTGGGCAATGACAGTGAGACCTGGAGGGGTGTGGTTGGGAGGAACGGCCCCCCTGATCTGAACCCGAGTGGTGTTTTGTTGTTGGACTTCTGTGCTCGTCATGGATTGTCCATAACGAACACCATGTTCAGGCATAAGGGTGTACATATGTGCTCTTGGCACCAGGACACCCTAGGTCGCAGTTCGATGATCGACTTTGTTGTCGTCTCATCTGATCTGCGGCCGCATGTCCTGGACACTCGGGTGAAGAGAGGGGCGGAGCTGTCACTGACCACTACCTGGTGGTGAGTTGGCTCCGATGGTGGGGGAGGATGCCGGTCAGACCTGGCAGACCCAAACGTATTGTGAGGGTCTGCTGGGAACGTCTGGCAGAGTCTCCCGTAAGACGGAGCTTTAACTCCCACCTCCGGGAGAGCTTTGAACACGTTCCGAGGGAGGCGGGGGACATTGAGTCCGAGTGGGCCATGTTCCGCGCCTCTATTGTCGAGGTAGCTTATCAGAGTTGTGGCCGCAAGGTTGTTGGTGCCTGTCGTGGTGGCAACCCTCGAACCCGGTGGTGGACACCGGCGGTGAGGGATGCTGTCAGGCTGAAGAAGGAGTCCTATTGGGCCTTTTTGGCCTGTGGGACCCCGGAAGCAGCAGATAGGTACCGACAGTCCAAGCGGCATGCGGCTCGGGTGGTTGCTGAGGCAAAAACTCGGGCGTGGGAGGAGTTCGGAGAGGCCATGGAGAATGACTTCCGTACGGCTTCGAGGCGATTCTGGTCCACCATCCGGCGTCTCAGGGGGGGAAAGCGGTACGCGACCAACACCATTTATGGTGGGGATGGCGTGCTGTTGACCTCAACTCGGGATGTTGTGAGTCGGTGGGCGGAGTACTTCGAAGACCTCCTCAATCCTACTGGCACGTCTTCCACTGAGGAAGCGGAGCCTGGGGACTTTGGGTCGGGCTCTCCAATCTCTGGAGCTGAGGTCACCGAGGTGGTTAAAAAGCTCCGCGGTGGCAGGGCTCCGGGGGTGGATGAGATTCGCCCTGAGTTCCTTAGGGCTCTGGATGTTGTGGGGTTGTGTTGGCTTACGCGACTCTGCAATATCGCGTGGACATCGGGGGCAGTTCCCTTGGATTGGCAGACTGGGGTGGTGGTTCCCCTATTCAAAAAGGGGGACCGTAGGGTGTGTTCCAACTATAGGGGGATCACACTCTTAAGCCTCCCTGGTAAGGTCTATTCAGGGGTTCTGGAGAGGAGGGTCCGTCGGATAGTCGAACCTCGGATTCAGGAGGAGCAGTGTGGTTTTCGTGCTGGTCGTGGAACACTGGACCAGCTCTACACCCTCAGCAGGGTCCTGGAGGGCGCGTGGGAGTTTGCCCAACCAGTTTACATGTGCTTTGTGGACTTGGAAAAGGCATTCGACCGCGTCCCTCGGGGGGTTCTGTGGGGGGTACTCCGGGAGTATGGGGTACCAGGCCCATTGATATGGGCTGTTAGGTCCCTGTACGACCGGTGTCAGAGCTTGGTCCGCATTGCCGGCAGTAAGTCAGGCTCGTTTCCAGTGAGAGTTGGACTCCGCCAAGGTTGCCCTTTGTCACCGATTCTGTTCATAACTTTTATGGACAGAATTTCTAGGCGCAGCCAAGGTGTTGAGAGGATCCGTTTTGGTGGCCTTAGAATCGCTTCTCTGTTTTTTGCAGATGATGTGGTCCTATTGGCTTCATCAGATCGTGATCTACAGCTTTTGCTGGAGCGGTTTGCAGCCGAGTGTGATGCGGCCGGGATGAGGATCAGTTCCTCCAAATCCGAGGCCATGGTCTTGAGCCGGAAAAGGGTAGCATGCCCTCTCCGGGTCGGGGAGGAGGTCCTGCCCCAAGTGGAGGAGTTTAAGTATCTCGGGGTCTTGTTCACGAATGAGGGAAAACTGGAGCGTGAGATCGATAGGCGGATAGGTGCAGCGTCCGCAGTGAAGCGGGCGCTGTACCGGTCTGTCGTGGTGAAGAGAGAGCTGAGTCGAAAGGCAAAGCTCTCAATTTACCGATCGATCTACGTTCCCACCCTCATCTATGGTCATGAGCTTTGGGTTGTGACCGAAAGAACGAGATCTCGGATACAAGCGGCTGAAATGAGTTTTCTCCGCAGGGTGTCTGGACTCTCCCTTAGAGATAGGGTGAGAAGCTCAGTCATCCGGGAGGGACTCGGAGTAGAGCCGCTGCTTCTCCACATCGAGAGGAGCCAGTTGAGGTGGCTCGGGCATCTGGTTAGGATGCCTCCTGGACGCCTCCCTGGGGAGGTGTTCCGGGCATGTCCCACCGGGAGGAGGCCCAGAGGAAGACCCAGGACACGCTGGAGGGACTATGTTTCTCGGCTGGCCTGGGAACGCCTTGGGATTCCCCCAGAGGAGCTGCTCCATGTGGCTGGGGAGAGGGAAGTCTGGGCCTCCCTACTTAAGCTGCTACCCCCGCGACCCGACCCCGGATAAGCGGACGAAAATGGATGGATGGATGGGAATGTAAATGTTTGTAAAACCTTCATTTAGAACTAGTGTGAAGGAGCTGAGTTGTAAATCAGGAAACAGGATTGTGTTGACTTGATATCACCATAAATATTTCTAAAACTATTTATATGTTTTAAAAGACGTTTTAATCAAAGTTGTTGGGAAGGTGTGGTGCAGGTGAAGTGAAGGCAGGTGAAGTGAAGGTTGTTTGTTTGTTTGTAGTTATTTTGTATTTTTCAAACAAGGGGCAGATATTATAAGATATTTTCGTCTTTCTGCACCTTTTCATTCAGTGTTTTCTTTTTCTGATGAATTTGTTTTATTTTGAATTTAAAAAAACATGCAGCGCTGGGGCTGTTTGTTTCAGTACGCCGTAGTTTCAGGGACACGTTGGCTCAAACTTTATTGTTCTTCATCTTCTGACTTAGGGCTGGGCGATATGAGGAAAATATTATATCGCGATATTTTTTGGCTATATCACGATACACGATATATATCGCGATATCTCCAAAATCAATGAAAAAATGATTCAAAATTGATTAAAAAATGTCAACACTAAATTTGAACAAACTTAAATATTTTATTTTAACCATCAATTGCACACATAAATAAAAAGTACTTCAAGCAAAAAGGAAGAATACATAATTTAAACTTAAAAAGGTGCTCTTGTGCTTTTAACATTAAAAAAATATTAAATCAAAACAATTAAGGCCTTTAAAATACAAAAACAAAAGTGTAAACAGTGGCCATAAAATTTACTGACCCAGAACAGTCACAGGTAACAACTCTCAACTATTTGCATGTGCTAGTAATTTTTAACAACAAACCACAAAATGTGCACAAGTTTCAAACTGTGCCAAGTTCAGGCAATGTCTGCAAAACCTCTGAACAAGAACAGATTTATCACAGTGAGCCTCTGTGTACTGTATCCGGTTTTATTGTGAAAGGGTCAGGGGTTGTTTCCGGATTCACGAAGACGTTCTCTAAAGTTGCTCTACAAAGTGTCGCATTGAATCCTTGTGTAAAACACGACAGCCTCCACTCAGAAACGTGAACCGAGAGGTGGAGACATTATTAAATCAGCTGTATCGCTAAAGACACGGTCAGTCTCAGCTGTGGAAGAAGACGGCTAACGCGTTAGCCATCTTGTTAGCCGCTAAGGACCGTGTCTTTAGCGATAATGATAAAATGCTGATTTATTAATGTCTCCACCTCTCTATGCGGTGCACGCATGACTAAGCTCAGACCCGTGGTTTGTTTTAAGGAAGCAGCAGCTGTAAAAACACTTGGTTCTGCCGTTCATGCTCCACTCCGCTGTTTAAATGGTGAAAAAGATTCGTAGTTCAGACCTTTCTTCGGGACTATTTTCAGCATCGTCTACAAAAACATTTTTTATGCCCTCATCTGACAATTTAATCCAAACTAGCTCAGAACATTGTTTTCCCCCCTCAGCAGCGTGCAGCGCTCTTCATATCTGCCGTGTTTACATGTTGTGCTGAAAGTCTCGCGCGCGGCTCCTGCAGCCTGCAGGAAGGAGGGGGGCGAGTGGGGGCCCGCACGACAGCAGGAGGATCCTCGATATACACGATATAGCCCTTTTAACCATCGTACATTTAAAATATCGCGATACATCGAGTATATTCGATATATCGCCCACCCCTATTCTGACTCTCATCATATTCTATCGAGTGGAAACTCTTCAGATTAAACAAGTTAGATGTTCCCACCGCTAGTTAGAACAACTCCGTCACATTTTGCAAAATAAAGAGACCCGAGTAGGACTCGCTGCAGAAGAAACCTGCAGTTAAACAAAACCGAACTACGTCCACACAGACGAATTAGTCTGTCCTCTCATCAGTGATGTCGTCTCTTTCTCTTCGCTTGTGAAACTTTGTTCAGTCACATTCTGATGGTCATGAGCACTCGTTTTGAAGAGAAAACTTAACGCGCTTTGGAGACTAGCTTAGCTTTTAGCCTGCTACCGCTAACGCCTGCTGCTGGAGTGAGCGCTGCGTAACAACGACGTCACCACGCACGTTTTGTGTCACAGCTTTTTCTGTCCGGGCGGGTTGTTGAAGCAGCCGCTCCAACCCGAACAGAAACAGAAAAACGTCAGTGAAACGTTGTAAAATCCTATTGAAATATCGAAAATATGCTTAAACTTCAAATCATCGTTATTGAATAAAAGTATATCGCGATATTTATCGTTATTGAATTATTGTCCAGCACTACCTTGCGGGCTTCTTCCAGGATGTCCATCGCAGCCTGCATGTTTGTTGTTACCTGGAGCTCCTGCAGCTTCTCTGCCAAGTAAGCTTGCATCGTGGCCGAGGCATTAATGCCGTGGTCCGCGAGGCCCTGAGCTCGATAACATTTTTCGAGCTGGGAGGCAGGCCTTGCTGGGCAGAGTCCGTTTTGCGCCCGACGTCCTGGGAGCCAGGTGATCCGCCAGCGTGTCCTCCATCTGTGGGACATTGGCGATTCCTGCTGCCTCCATTCCGGCAACGTCGAGGAACTGGGAGAGCGGCAGCAGCATGGGAGCCTTGGGTTCAGCCCAGGTGCGAGTGAGCTCCGTCAGGAAATCCGGAAAAATCGGCATCCTGTGCTTCGTGGCCGACTGCTGTTTGGCAAATAAATAATTCCCCGCCAACCTCGTTACCAGTTCGCCGCTCTGCGACACAGGTCGAACAGAGCGGGGATGGAGACATCTGTCTCTGGCTGAGCTGTCGTCGGGTTCTGGGAGAAGTCTTCTTCTTCCCCGTCGTCCTCGTTCTCAGCTTCGTCGTCTGAAATCTCACCGAGGCTGTTAGCGAGAGCTTGTCTGCTTCTAACAGGCTTCTCATGTCGAACTCGGCGGTGGAGTCCCTGACGGGGCCCGCCATGTCCATACTGTCCCCCCAGTCAGCTTGTCCGCTGTCCTCCAGGTCCACGGCCTCGAGCACCGGTGTAGGAGTGAGAGCCTCTGTGAGGTCTGGGTCGCGCGCCGCCGCCGTGGAGCCGCCCATGGCCTTGACCACGATGTCCACTCGACGCTTCCTCACAGTTTCAGGCATCTGGCTGCAGTGAGGGCAGGACTTGGGGGATTCCAGCGCTGTCTTAACGTGCAACATCCCCAGGCAGACGGGACAGGCCTCGTGGGTGTCCGTCGCCAAAAGGGAGTAGCCGCAGCCGCTGGGGCAGGCCCGGGAGCTGGGGCTTGCTGGCCTGCTGGTCTTCTTAGAATTTTTTGGTTTTCGCTTTCCCTTCTCTGGAGCCATGGCTGATAAGGGTCGAGCTCCTTAGCAGTGCTAACGTGGTCCGGAGACGTCTTCTTCGTCGCGTCGCTTTCGCTGGCTAGCCTGCTAACTCGTTAGCAGGGTAGCGGTGTGACGCAGTTAGCGCTGTCGAGCGAAGCAGCTGCGAAGAGAGAAGAAAAAACCTCGAGGTTAAATGAAAGAGGCTGGACTAGCTTTCGCTAGCCCAGCAATACGCAGGAAATTTCTCTGTATGCTCAGTGTAGGGAGCGAGCTCACCTCCGGTCGAGCGATGTCGTTACAGAGAGTCCCACGAAGTTCAGGTGTAAGCGAGGTGAAGGGCAAAAAGAGAAAGTAGAATGGGCGCACGCGTCTTTATACCAAGAGGGCGGGGCATCTGTGGTGACGCTGATGCCCACCTGCCTCATTCGAGGCGTGATTGTATTACTTCAGGTGAACCGCGCGGTGGCGCAATTCCCATTGTCATGTGTTGCACCGAGTGACTGACTGATAAGGGAACACATACTTGCTGAATTACCGGTAGGTTTAATAAGTACAAATGAGCACAGCAATTAGCTAAAATATGAAATTAGCAACAACAAAAATAGCTGAAAAGTAGCTGAAAATACAGAAAGAAGCTTAAACTATCAGAAGGAAGTGGAAAGAGCTGAAATAAACTTAGCTGAAAAAGCTACATTTATCACAAAACAGCTAAATAGTTGCTGAAATAGCAGAAAAAGCTGAAAGCAGAAAAAAGCTGAAAAGAGCAAAACAAGCTGAAATTAGCAGAAATAAGTTATTTAGGCTAAAAGTAGCAGAAATTACCACAACATCCTGTATTTTCCGCCTGATAAGTCTCACCTTTCTATAAGTCGCTTTGTCCAATTATTGGCAATAAATTGGAAAAATCCATAAACATGTCACACCTTCAGTTAAGTCGCATCTATTATGCATCACCGCTACGCAACGCTTCAGCGCCTCATTTGCCCTGCTGAAAATGGCGGCCACAGAAGCATGCACGGAAGGACTTTTAACAAGATTAACATGG
>JBBPBX010002546.1:0-14385 GCA_038048925.1 Garcialebias charrua
AGAGGGAGAGTCATTTGTCGACCGGTCATCATCTCGAAGGGAGAGATGCCAGTTGATGTGTGTGGAGTGGCTCTTATGGCCATGAGGACCAGAGGGAGTTTCACGTCCCAGTCCTTGTGGTTTGCAGCCACGTATTTCTTCAAAATACTCACCACAGTTCTGTTTGCTCTTTCTACTTGGCCTGAAGCCTGTGGGTGGTAGCCGACATGAAAGTTGGCCTTGACGCCTAGCGTCTTCCACAGTTCTTTCATCACTTCACCTGTGAAGTGTGTACCTTGGTCTGAGTTCACCCGAAGGGGAAGTCCAAACCTTGAGAATATATGATTCATTAACAACATAGCAGTGGTTTGTGCTGTGTCGTTAGGAGCTGGTAGGCATTCTACCCATTTGGTGAATGCACAGGTTACCGTGAGAAAATATTTATTTCCTCTAGAGCTCTTAGTGAGTGGTCCAACCCAGTCGATCTGGAGGTCAGACCATGGGAATGCAATGCCTCTGCTTTGCAGTGGTGCTCTGTGAAGTGGTCTGGTTGGCTGAAACTGGCCACAGACCACGCACCCTTCAATGTAGTCCTTGACATCCTTTTTCATTCCAGGCCAATAGGCAATTTGTTTTAATGCCGTCAGCGTGGCTTTATCTCCTTTGTGTCCTGCGGACGGGAGATCATGGGCATGAACTAACATCACCCCCCTTTGGTCATGGGGAACCACGAACACAGGTGAGGACGTTGGTCCATGAGCGAAAGTTAGGATGCCTTTGATTAGTTTTAGCTGTTTGCGCAGCTGGTAAAGGACTTTAAGGTCTGGATCGGAATCCAGTTCGTCTTTAGACGGAGTGTTTTTCTCTGGATCAGTCAGGTACAGTATCATGGAGTTGATAGCAGGATCCGACTTCTGTAGTTGGATGATGTCTGGGTCAGTCAGTGCGGGTCGTACAGAGACTGCGTTGTCAGCAGGTCTGGCTGCGGCCTGTGCACGTGTGACTGCCATTACCCTGACTGTAGGTTGTATTGACAGAGTCTTGATTAACCAGGAGGGGTCGAAGGACCATAGAGGACCTTCGTCGGCTCCTTCTTTGGCTAAGGAATCTGCAATGTCATTGTAGTACTTGTCATCGCCTGGGACTCTAGAATGTCCTGGAACTTTCTTCCAGTAGATCTGTAAGTCGTGAGATGTCACCAAGTGATCACACGCTATGAAAAGCTCTTTGTGTTTGACCACTTTTCTGTCGCTTGTTAGGAAACCGTTCTGTTTCCACACAGCGAGGTGACAAGCGAAACTCAAACGAGCATAGTTAGAGTCAGTGCAGATGACTAGCGTCTTGATGGAGCGTTCTACTACCATCTGGAGAGCTATTAGGATTCCTGCAATCTCAGCGTACTGAGAAGTCTGAGATCCTAATTTGTAGCTGAAAGTTATCTGCTCTTGGTCTTGGAGGAGAACTCCTCCAACACCTGCTCTGCAGATTTTGTCGCGGAGGAATGAAGATCCATCCACGTACAATGTTGTCATATCTTTGCAGATATTGTCATCAAAGAAGTGGTGATTTGGGTCTACAGTTACTGGGGGTTTTACCTCAACCGGCGGCTGGGTGGCTGGTACATCTTGTGTACACTTCTGGCAGATTGCCAAGTCCGTCCCCAGATGAGACTTCTTGTTTTGACCATAACGTATGTCTAGGTTAAAACTTTGAAGCGCCATGAGCCACGTTGCAACACGTGAGTTTGTCACCACACCATCTCTGATGCGTTCACTGTTAAGAAAAGTCACTGGCTGGTGTTGTGTTTCCACAATGATTTTCTGTCCACCAATGTAGCTGGAGAAATGTTTAACTGCCCACACTGTGGTCAGTAAAGCTTTCTCACAGTCTGAGAATCTCAACTCGGGGCCTGCCATCGTTTTGCTGGCGTAGGCTACTACACGTTTGTCTCTGTCGTGTATCTGGTACAGACCTGCACTTATGCAATGAGCTGAGAAGCCCACTTCCAAGTAAAACTCTTTGTTGTAGTCTGGGTAGACTAAACAAGGGGCTGACTTGATCCTGTTTATAAGAGCGTCCATTGCCTGTTGCTGTTTGTCAGTCCAAACAAATGGTACGTCTTTTTTAAGGAGTTCAGTCAGTGGTTTCGCAAGGTCCGCATAGTTTTCGATGAATTGGTTCGAGTAGTTACACACGCCCAGAAAACTTTGTAGTTCTTTGAGATTGGTGGGGACTTTGAGATTGTCGAGGCCTTGGGTGCGAGTCAGCTGTGGTTGTACTCCGTCTGGACCTACAAGTAGGCCAACGTAGTCCACTTTGGTTCTGCACCATTGGCATTTTGACAGTGATATCTTAGCACCAGCAGTTGTTAGTTGATTCAGAACGTGGTCGATCTCAGCCAAATGTGAGTCCAGTGTTGGCTGCCTCAAAAGGACATCGTCCACGTAAATCAGTGTCCCACGCTCGTGGGCGTCTGGACATGCTTTGTTCAAGAAGATGTTGAACTCTGCAGGTGAGTTAGCGTAGCCAAAGGGACCTGACCCTGGGTAGGTCCACTACAGATGTAACTGGGACCCTGTGTACATAATCTCGTTTTCATCACATGTACCACATGCGGTGCAAATGACAATAAAGACTCTCTTGACTCTCTGACTCTGAAACAACTTTTAAAATTTTGGACCCTGAGTGAAAGGTATATTTTAATAGATGACACCCCGAGCAAATTGCCGTTTAGAGGTAGGGTAAGGTGTATATCAGTTTATACACCTGTAGATGGCAGTGTGGTGTAAACTTTGCTAAACGCTGCCAGCTACAAATTGTTGAATATAAATAGCGGATTAGATTAGCTTCCCCTAATTTTCATAAGGCATTTGTGCTTTTGAAATTGTGGACCTAAAAAAATTAATAAGCGTTTTAGAAATTGTGGAACTAATTTTTTAATTAGCGGTGCCCACCACTGCTTAAGACCAACAACAAAAAAAGATTTTTAGAAATGTTGACTAACTGAAAAGTATGAACATGAAAAGTATGAGCATGTACAGCACTCAGTACTTAGTTGGGACTCCTTTTGCCTGGATTACTGCAGCAATGCGGCGTGACATGGAGTCGATCAGTGTCTGGCACTGCTCAGGTGTTATGAGAGCCCAGGTTGCTCTGATAGTGGCCTTCAGCTCTTCTGAATGGTTGGGTCTGGTGTATCACATCTTCCTCTTCACTATACCTCATAGATTTTCTATGGGGTTAAAGTTGCACTATGTAACTTTGTAGTGCAGTCTGTAACTTTTCTAACAATATATTTTTAACATATTTCTTCACTCTGTCACTATCTACTGACAGACTGGTGTTAGACAAAGTAATCTCTGAAAAAAACTATAGTCCCCTTGCTTCTCTATCAGCATTTATAAAAACACTAAAAACACAGAGTGACCCGCCGTTAACCAGCCAATAAAAACAGAGTTTGTAACCAGCCAATAAAAACAGAGCTTGAATTTGAATCAGCCAATAAAAACAGAGCTTGAATTTGAATTTCAGCAGAGCAAGGGGGGCAGAGCCATATATGGCTCTGAGGGGGAGGGATCAGAATGCTTTGCCTGTTGAAAATATTTCTAAGTTCTGTGCCCTACAGAAAGTTACACATAGCACCTTTAAGGTCAGGCGAGTTTGTTGGCCAATTAAGAACAGGGATACCATGGCCCTTACTGGTAGCTTTGGCACTGTGTGCAGGTGCCAAGTCCTGTTGGAAAATGAAATCTGCATCTCCATAAAGTTGGTCAGCAGCAAGAAGCAGGAAGTCTCTAAAACTTCCTGGTAGATGCTGTGTTGACCTTGGTCCTCAGAAAACAAGTGGACCAACACCAGCAGATGACATGACACCCCAAACCATCACTGACTGTGGAAACTTGACACTGGACCTCAAGCAACATGGATTCCGTGCCTCTCCTCTCTTTTTCCAGAATCTGTGACCTTGATTTCCAAAGGAAATGCAAAATTTACTTTAATCAGAGAACATAAAATTTGGACCACTCAGCAGCAGTCCCAGGCGAGACGCTTCTGATGCTGTCTCTTGTTCAAGAGTGGCTTGACACAAGGAATGTGACAGCTGAAACACATGTCAGAGTCAGAGATTCTGTATTGTCATTCACACCACATGTGGTACATGTGATGAAACGAGATTATGTACACAGGGTCCCAGTTACATCCAACAGTAAAATGTAAAAGAAAAACAGTAATAAGATCTAAGATATGAAAAACAGTAATAAGATCTAAGATATGAACTAAGAAAGACATCAACTAAAAATACACTAAGCACTAATATCATAAAAAAACATTACTTCAAACAGCAGCACGAACATGAGTCTGCATGAGCAGATGAACACGAATGAACACAGCAGCATGAAACAGATTTTTTTTGTCAGTAGCAACATGAAACAGATCAGCAGCAACATGATGTGATATTTAACAGTGATAATTCTGGTTAGATATTCATGAGTCTAACGGCCTCAGGGTAGAAGCTGTTCCTCAGTCTAGTGGTTCTACACTTAATGCTCCTCAACCTCCTTCCTGAGGGGAGTGGGGTAAAAAAGTGTGTGTGCAGGGTGAGTGGGGTCCTTCATGATGCAGGTGGCTCTCTTCCTGCATCTGGAGGTGTAAATGTCTGTGATGGTGGGGAGACTGACTCCAACAGACTTCTGTGCAGCCTTGCATACATCTGTGTGTGGTTGTTCTTGAAGCATTGACACCAGCTGCAGTCCACTCTTTGTGAATCTCCCCCATATTTTGGAATGGGTTTTGTTTCACAATCCTCTCCAGGGTGCAGTTATCCCGATTGCTTGTACACTTTTTTTCTACCACATTGTTTTCTTCCCTTTGACTCTCTATTAATGTGCTTGGACACAGAGCTCTGTGAACAGCCAACTTCTTTAGCAATGACCTTTTGTGTCTTGCCCTCCTTGTGCAAGGTGTCAGTGGTCGTCTTTTGGACAACTGTCAAGTCAGCAGTTTTCCACATGATTGTGTAGCCTACAGAACTGGACTGCGAGACCATTTAAAGGCCTTTGCAAGTGTTTTGAGTTAACTGGCTGATCAGAGTGTGGCACCAGGTCTCTTCAATATTTTAACTTTTTCACAACATTCTAATTTTCTGAGATACTGAATTTGGGGTTTTCATTAGTTGTCAGTATGCTGGTGAAGATTCTCAGTCGTCCAGGACATGATAAAATCAAAAAAGGCGTTCAATACAGGATCAACTGGACTTTAAAATAAAGTCCAGTTGATCCTGCATTGAACGCCTTTTTTGATTAGTTGTCAGTTATAATCATCAACATTAAAAGAAATAAACATTTGAAATATATCAGTTTGTGTGTAATGAATGAATATAATAGACGTTTCACTTTTTGAATGGAATTACTGAAATAAATCGACTTTTTCATTAGTGGTGTGGGTGTATGTGGGTGTACCGAACCGTTTGGGTACGGCATATTCGGTTCGGTCCACGTGCGTACCGTTTCAGTTATTTCTTCTCTCATTAAATTTTATTAACGAGAGATTATGCGCTGCGGAACAAAAAATTCCTAAGCGTGTTTCAGCACGGCGCCCGCTATTATATTGCAGCACGCGTAGCATTAACAGCCTCGCATCTCATTGTGGTCTCCTGTTTGGGAACATTATAGCTTTCTTGTTAAAAGACAAGTGAACAAATCCAAAGCTGTGTTGATTTTGTTTCACGGAGACTGGATCTGCCGCAGGCAACACGTCTAACTTGTTAACGCGCTTGAAACAACATAATCCAAACTAGGGCTGGGCGATATGGACCAAAATTAATATCTCAATTATTATTATTATTTTTTTATTTTTTATTTTTTTTTTACAAAAATCGCTATATACGATGTATATCTCAATGTTTTTTTCTTTCCATAAAGTAATTACAAAAATATATTTGAGTCAAAGTTTTGTCCCAATTGTCACACAGGCACATTTATTAACAGCTGTAACTGTACAAACTAAATGCCTAAAAAAATAAACTATTTACGGTACATGTAGGCTATTAAATAGTTTATTTTTTAGACATCTATTTACATATATTAAATAGACACACAGCACCTGTGTGACAGCACCTGTGTGACAGCACCTGTGTGAGCGGACGCGGGCGCACCTTGGCTGCCGCTGCTCCTCGTACTTTTGCTCCTTGTGCCTTTTTTGTTACTTTCTGCTATTTTTTCACCGAGCCTTGTTGGACATTTCTACCTTTCTACCTTTCTTGAACACAGAGTGCGGCAGGCGTGAGCCTGTGCACAGCACCTGTGTGAACGGACGCGGACATTTCTACTTTTCTTTGAACCTTTCTACCTTTCTTGAACGCAGAGTGCGACAGGCGCGAGCCTGTGCACAGCACTTGTGTGAACGGACGCGGACATTTCTACTTTTCTTTGAACCTTTCTACCTTTCTGTGATTAAGTTTTAGAGCAACTGTCTTTTCTGACTGCGTTGTGGATCTGCAAACATTATAAGTTGCTGGTCAAAGCAGATGACCGCTTGTCCTGAGCCTGGTTCTGCTAGAGGTTTCTTCCTTCTAAAAGGGAGTTTTTCCTTTCCACTGATGCCATTGTGCTTGCTCAGGATGGGAGATCGTGGCGAAGCCAAGATTTGACTTGTTTGCTGGATTCATTAGATAGAAAACTTTACTAGTCTAACCGGAATTTTAATAGTAGGAGCTGCTAGCTCCCGCTAGCTTCAACACGAATTTAGCTTCGAGAACCACGTAGCTGCACTTATTGTTCGCTTACCTGCTGCCTCTCTCAACTTCCTGTGTCCTTTGGACTGTTCTGGACTCTCTCCTGTACTCCTTCAAGGTAATGCTTGTTCGAGTTACATCTCTCTGCTTCTTGTATATCTTTTTCGGAGCTGTGGGCCTGCTGCTAGCGGCTAGCTCCGTGTTAGCTTCCACCGGCTCGTGGATGTTGACTTACTCCGCTTCGCAGTTGTTTGAACTGTTACGAAACCGCTTCTCTCCTCAGCTCGTTCTTTTTACTGGAGAGTAGGTCCGCAACAATAAGTGCGTGATGAGAAAGAAAAGGAAAAAAAATAAACAAAATTGGCACCAGAGACGGAACACAGTGAGGTGGGGCTTACCTTTTAGATGTCTGATCAGAGTCTTATCAGCTGACATCCTGGGAAGGGGCGAGCCCGCACGATCCTTCATCCGTCAGATGTTCTGCTCAATAATTGTTGTTGCTGCTTTTCTTTATAGTTTTTCTCTTTTCTTAAAAACGCACACTTGTGATTTTAGTAGGTGGTTGTGTTTGCAGGCGTGACTCCCCGATGCATTACTGCGTCCAGCCGGTTCATCAGGACAAATCCTGTTCCTCCCGGCCAGCAGGCGTGTAAACTCCCCGGTACATTACTAGCGTCCAGCCGTTCATCCAGGACAAACCCTGTTCCTCCCGGCCAAAAACATCCGACGCCCCCCCTCTGGGTGATCAGCCCGAGGTGAGGACTCTGTTCCCCCAGAGTCCACCCGCACCGTCTCAAATTATTTCCTTCTTTTACACGTCGTCATCGCCACAGCAGCTCCCACAGCCCAAAAGCCTCACCGCCGCTCCCAACACACGCTACTCCATCAATCAATCACTGAATCACCGTCCGTTCAATCTCTTAATCATCTCCCAGGTGTGCTACCAGCTCAGCTAAAACCACTTGACTGGCTGAGCCCCGCCCCCTTCACCAGTGAACCGTCAAAAAGGTGCCAAAAATAACAAACAAACAAAAGACTGAAAAAAGTGTGCCCACGTAACAGAACTTAACAACTGCTCCATTCCTCCTTCTGTTTCCACCATCAAACAACTGGGACTTCTGCGTAGACCTCGTTACATCCATAGAAGCTCTCGAAAGAAATTTGTTTATTCAAAACAAGCGAGCTCGGACTCGATTGCTACTGTCTGGACTGAGAGACGTCATCAGAGCGCTGCGTCTGTAGTCCCTTGTAGTCCACAGCGCACAAAGTGGCAAGGAAAACGTGGAGTGGACTTCAGTCTGCTTAAACCGGTTCAAAAAGCTCCTATTCCAACTGGTATTAAATTAGAACTTTTCAATGTGCAGTCACTATCCAACAAATCATGTTTAATTCATGATCACATTCTGGAGAAGAACTTGGACCTCATGTGTCTTACAGAAACGTGGCATCCACCGGATGTGTTCAGTTCTCTGAACGAAGCTTGTCCTTCTGGTTACAGCTATCTGCAGAGAGCCCGCAGCACTGGCCGCGGTGGTGGTCTGGCGGTAATTTATCGCAGTAATTTAAAATTGTCTCATCTGTCTTCTCAGGACTTTTCTTCTTTTGAATGTCTGGCTTTCAGCTTCAAAGCCCCACTCCTGATGAATGTTATATTAATTTATAGACCTCCCAAACCACATGTTTCATTTAACTCAGAGATGCATGACCTCCTCACTTTTTTCTGCACCTCCCCTGTGAAGACTATTTTTCTTGGCGACTTAAATATCCACGTGGACAATTCTTCTTCACCTCTGGCAACAGATTTTAAGTCTCTTTTGGACTCTCTTAATCTCACTCAACATGTTGACGCCCCTACGCACAGCAGGGGGCATACTCTGGATTTGGTGATTACAGACACTGTACTCATCAATAACTTATCTGTATATGACCTGGGTGTCTCAGACCATAGGGTCATCTCCCTGGAAGTGCCTTCTTCTTCGTCTGCTTCAAACCCAAAACGACCTATCCAGTTCCGTGACCTTAAAAACATTTCCCCTGATGTTCTGTCTGCTGATCTTCACACCCTGACCGCTGTCAATCATCCTTCTGCAGATGACTCTGTGGATTACTACAACCAATCTCTTCGGGAGCTCCTGGACCTACATGCTCCCTTGAAGACAAGACTGGTGTCTTTCTCGCGTTCAGCCCCTTGGTACACTGATGAGCTGCGCAAGATGAAGGCAACTGGCCGTGCTATTGAGAGACGTGTAAAATCATCTGGTCTCTCTGTGCATAAGCAGGCATACAAAGAACATCAGAAAGCGTACGCCTATTCTCTTAAAGAAGCACGCTCCAAATATTATTCTAACATCATCAACACCTGCCCTGGAAACTCTAAACAGCTCTTCTCCACAATAACTCGTCTGCTTAATCCCATTAAACAAACTCTTGAGGACTCTGCTCAAAAATGCGACCTGTTTCTTTCATCTTTTAAAACCAAAGTTGACACTATCAGATCTCAGCTCCACAACCTCCCTGTTCTCAGTGTGCCACCTACCCGTCTGCATTCTGGGACCCTAAACAGCTTTGACGAAGTTGTTCAGAGTGAGGTGGAGGCCATCATCAAGAAAATGAAGCCTTCATCCTGCGCCCTGGATCCTTTCCCCTCGTCTCTCATAAAAACCAATCACTCTGCAATAGGCCCACTAATCACTCAAATAATAAATCAGTCTCTACAATCTGGTCATGTTCCACTGCCTCTAAAAACTGCCATCATTAGGCCTCTTCTGAAAAAATCTAATTTGGATCCCGACATTTTTTCTAATTACCGCCCAATTTCACACCTCCCTTTTCTGTCTAAAGTGCTGGAAAAAGCTGTTGCTGCTCAGCTGCAGGACCACCTACAACAACACTCCCTGTATGAGAAGTTCCAGTCTGGATTCAGGGCAGCTCACAGTACAGAGACTGCATTGCTGAGGGTTACCAATGATGTCCTCTTGGCTGCTGACACTGGCTCTCCCTCCATCCTTGTCCTCCTTGACCTCACTGCAGCCTTCGACACTGTGGACCATAGTATCCTCCTCCACCGTCTTCATGTGGAGGTCGGTCTCTGCGACACCGTCCTGGACTGGTTCAAATCTTTCCTCTCCAATAGGCTGGAATGTGTTAGTCTTGGCAACGCCACGTCCCAGACAGTCTGTGTCTCCTGTGGTGTCCCTCAGGGGTCGGTTCTGGGGCCCCTGCTGTTTTCCCTTTACATGCTGCCTTTAGGTCAAATTATTAATCAGTTCAACATTTCTTTTCACTGTTATGCCGACGATACACAGCTTTACATCAGGACTGGAGCATCCTCATCTTCCACCTTGTCATCTCCATCTTCACTCACTGCCCTCTCTGCCTGCCTGGAGGCAATAAGGGCATGGATGAATCAGAACTTTCTTCAATTAAACTGCTCCAAGACTGAGGCCATACTGATTGGCACCCCTCACCAGGTACAAACATCTACTATAACAACACTTTCCTTTTCTGGACAAGACATCCCCCTCTCCACCTCTGTTACTAATCTTGGAATAAAAATGGACTCCAATCTTACATTTGAAAATCACATTAAGCTTCTGTTTAAAACTTGCTTCTTCCATCTTCGAAACATCTCCAGACTTCGCCCATCCCTAACTTTTTCCGATGCTGAGAAGCTCGTCCATGCTTTTGTCTCCTCCAGGCTCGACTACTGCAACTCCCTGTTTATTGGAATCCCTGGTAAATACCTTCAGAAGCTTCAATATATTCAAAACAGTGCAGCAAGGATTTTGTTGAGAGTTCGTAAATTTGAACATATTACACCCATTCTCCATAACCTTCATTGGCTTCCTGTCGCCTACAGAATTCAGTACAAAACTGCTCTCATTACACATCAATGCTTACACGGAACTTCACCAGATTATCTAAAGGACATTCTTGCACCATACTCATCCACCCGGTCTCTACGGTCACAGAACAGTCATCTACTTCACATTCCGAGAACCAAATTAAGGACCATGGGAGACCGGGCTTTCAGTGTGGCTGCCCCCCGCCTGTGGAACTCTCTTCCTGACTGCCTAAGAGCTCCACAGTCACTGGTTGACTTTAAGAGCGGCTTGAAGACCTTTCTTTTTAACCAAGCATACTCTGCCTCCTCATGATTCTATCTTTGATCTTAGTTGATACTGTTATTGATTTTACTTGTTTTATTACTTGTTTTATTGACATTTAATTCTGTTGCACTTTGTAGCACTTTGAGATTTTCATTAATTAAAAGTGCGTTATAAATTGAATTCATTATTATTATTATTATTATTATTATTATTAGTTCTCCTGTCTTTTTGTCCGTGTCTCTGTCTCCAGACCATACAATATAGCTGGTCTCACCACTGTCTTGTAAACTTTTCCTTTGACCTTTGCTTACACCTTTTTGTCACAAATCAATCCTGAAACTTTTATCCATCCACTCCATCCTGCCTGGGTTCTCTTTTTCACTTCTTTCCCACATTCCCCATTTTCCTGGATAGTGGACTCCAAGTAAGTCCTGCACCTTTGTGACCTCAGCTCCTTGTAGCCGCACTGTTCCACCAGTCTCCCTCTCATTCACACACATGTACTCTTTCTTACCACGGCTGACTTTCATTCCTCTTCTTTCAAGTGCATACCTCCACCTCTCCAAGTTCTCTTCCACCTGTTCCCTGTTCTCACCACAGATCACAATGTCATCTGCAAACATCATAGTCCATGGGGATTCCTGCCTGACCTCATCTGTTAGTCGGTCCATCACCAGAGCAAACAAGAAGGGGCTCAGAGCTGATCCTTGATGCACTCCCACCTCCACCTTGAAGCTATCTGTCACTCCTACAGCACATCTCACCACTGTCCTGCTGTCCTCATACATGTCCTGTACCAGTCTAACATACTTTTCTGCCACTCCAGATTTCCTCATGCAATACCACACCTCCTCTCTTGGCACCCTGTCATATGCTTTTTCTAAATCCACAAACACACAATGGAGTTCTTTCTGACCCTCTCTGTACTTCTCCATCAACATCCTCAAAGCAAAGATGGCATCTGTGGTGCTCTTTCTTGGCATGAAACCATACTGCTGCTCACAGATAGTCACCTCTTGTCTAAGTCTTGCTTCCACAACTCTCTCCCAGATCTTCATCGTGTGGCTCATCAACTTAATTCCCCTGTAGTTGCTACAACTCTGTACATCACCCTTGTTCTTAAAAATGGGAACCAGCACACTTCTTCTCCATTCTTCAGGCATTTTCTCACCCTCAAATATTCCATTAAATATTTGAGTCAAAAACCTCACTGCCACCTCTCCAAGACATTTCCAAACCTCCACTGGTATGTCATCAGGTCCTACTGCTCTCACCTTCTTCATTCTTTTCAGAGCTTTCCGGACTTCACCCTCACTAATCTTTCTCACTTCCTGGTCCACAGTTTCTATGACCTCTGCTCTTCTTTCTCTTTCATTCTCCATTCATTAGCTCCTCAAAGTACTCCTTCCATCTTCCTGTCACACTCTCCTCACTTGTTAGAACATTACCATTCCCATCTTTAATAAGCCCAACCTTCTGCACATCCTTTCCAGCCTGACCCCTCTGTCTTGCCAATCGGTACAAGTCCTTCTCACCCTCTTTAGTGTCCAATCTTCCGCTAGTTTTAGTTTAACTGTAAAAGAATAAAGTAAAGAGTGTGCTGCTCTGTTGGTCTGTCTTAAACACCCTGAAGACTAAATGTGAGCATGTTTATGTGTACGAGTACTTTATAAACACACTTTAAACTGTTTTTTATTTTCTTTTGTAGTTTTCTTGCCAATAAAACATCTTGACCATTTTTCCATTTTCTTTTTAACTTCTGTTCTCCCCCAGCTGGCTCAGAGGAAGATCCGAGACATCCTGACCCAGGTCAAAATGTCACAGAAAGGCGGGATGGGCATGAGCGCCAGCCCCCACCCACAGGGCTTCACTGAAATGGGCAGCCCGACCCAAGGACTGAGTCAGGACCACCAGCCGCGCAGGAAGTGAGGGTGCCTCACATGCCCGCGGGGCCCCCAGCCCCGCCTGACGGACACGTGCACAGACAAACAGACGGACAGATACAAAAAGAGCAACACACACAAGACCCCGAGACGAGCAGGGAGCGAGAGTCAGAAGACAGATCTTTATAGAGCGAAGGTGAAATCAAAGATGAAACGAATAAAGGTTATAAGGTAAAGAACGTTCCAAACAGACCCAATGCCAGGCCAGAGGAGAGCCTGAGTGGAGATGGAGTGATGAGGAAACTGGGATGGGGGTATGGGGGGGAGTCCTGCTCCTGTGTCTCGGATAAGTTTCAACAACACGACCTAGTTTTGTTCAAACCCACCCGCAGACATGCAGGAGGATCAACACCCTCCCTCCTCCCCACCCACCGTGCAACCCTCTCCAACCATCTGCACCCAGTCCTTTATTTTAAAGGTGGTTTTTTTAACATAGAGATATATGTATAGAAATGTTTTATTCAGAGCTATTATTGATGAAATGCAGTGAGGCGAAGCCGGGAGAGGAAGTGAGGAAACTGCTGCAGAGGGTCTAGAGGTGCGGGGGCAACTCTCCACCTCCAGGCCAACACAGCGAGCTATGAAGAGGGGCCGCAGATGTTAACACTGCTCTTTACACACCTCTCTGAACAGCAGAGAGCATCGAGAAAATATGAGGTTGTAAATATATAATCTTCATGTTGTTGAGAAATGCTGCGTCTGACCACCTTGCCTTTTAAAAAAAATAATTGGGTGTTCTGTATGGGTGGGGCCTCTGGTTGTGGCCCTCGGCACCCGTTTCCATGCTTTGCAGTGTGGTGGACAGCGCGGCCAGAGATAGTAAGGGGGAGTGGCGGTTGTAGTTGGTCCTGCAGTTCTAATGCAGTGGCTCAGCTCAAAACTACTGCCAGCAGATGTTTGCTGGTCGGTGTCCCGCCCCTTACATGGCATATTTTATATATATTATATATATATGATATGTGAGTTAGCCCGGCCCCTCACGTGAACACGTTGGAGTCAAGTGTGAGGTTCTGCTGCACTAGTAAGTCCAGCAATAACAGACAGACTGAGTGTCTGAAGGGTTCTGATTATTGCACTCGTCCTGCACAGGAGATTTCTATTAGGAGGACTTTCTCCTCAGTGTTCCAAACATTCTGGCACTGAAGCTGTCTTTGCGAGACAAACCTGCCTCTGAGGAGAAGAGCGGCCTCGGCCGAGCACCAAGTCTTCCAAAGCTCCTCACCTTGCACTCAGCAGTCGTTAAAATCCGACTGGACCAGGAGTAGTTTCTGGGTTTTCCTCTCCTGCTCTGCCAAAGGCCTGTGGGCGAAGCCTCCATACCCGCCTGCGTTTCTTAATGAGGGTCGGGTCAAAACGGACGCTTTAGCCAAAATTAGAACATATTAAAGAAGAAAAAGAAAAAAACCTACCTCAGGGTAAAGTTACCTCAGTATTGATTTTTTTTTAATTATTTTTTTTTGTGCTTGCTGGTGTTTTATATAAGAAGAAACCAAGAAAATAAGAGCTGATAGTCCTGAATAGTTTTATTTTTTATTTTTTAAGAATTAAAAAAAAAGTTTTTTTTGTAATGTGTTGATGCTTTTGTTATTTTATTCATTTTTTTTTTTTTTAATGCAATGATGGT